>CANUEX010051736.1:0-112698 GCA_948099535.1 Jatropha multifida
TACAATTACTCTTTAATTACCCAAATCATCAATAAATTCATTTTATCCAATTTCTCCAATTAATCTCCAATTACCTAATTAATTAATTAATTAATCAAAATTATCCGATATTTAATAATTCACCAAAATTCTAATAATATATCTTCTAACTATAATAAAACCAACTGAAATAATAAATCAACCTCCTTTCACTAATTAACTATTATAATTATTCGATTTTTACTAATTAACTGCGAATATCATTTCTAATAATTAATTCCACCAAAAATACTAATTTCACTAATTAATTCATCAACCTCCTACTTAATAAAATTATTCTATCAAAATACCAATAATTAATATCCTAAAATCAATTTAACCTCCATAATTTCAATTAAAATTAATCAACCTTAACCTATAACTAAATAATTAATTAACGACCATAATTCTACCAATATACCATATAATCAACTAATTAATTATAATAATTCCTCAAATATTAAAAATTCAACCTAAAATACTAAAAATTACTAACAATTAACCACATATATTAAAATCTCATTCAAACAATATAATTCACAAATTAATCAACTAATCAACATAATTAACTACTCAAATAATAAAATCATTCAACCAAAATTAATAAAATCAACCATAAAGATTATTAAAATAAATTTATGGGAATTATTTTATACCCTTTAAATATTGTTTATAGTCCCGAAAATAATTGTTTGGTGACGATCGGGTCTAGGATTGCGACTGAGGTGCCCGGAAAAGTGTAGTTCGGGACTAAGTTCGCCGGAATCAAGCTTGAGGGACTGAGTTCACCGGAAGGTGGCTGGATCGCGATGGAGACGCGGCTGAGGGTGGCTGGAGAGGCTGTGCAACCCGCAAAAAGGAGGAGGAAGAGCTCGTGGCGGCCTGTGGTGGTCCAGCAGCGCTGCAGTGGCCGAAATAGCTGCTGCTGGTCTCGTGGCGGCGCGAACAGGGAAGGAGAGGAAGTTGGAGATGGCGGCGCGACACTGCAGGTGCGGAGGAGGTGGTCGCACGACTGAAGTTGCTGCTGCTGCTGCTGGAGGAGGAGCTCGCGACTGCAAAGAGCGGCACTGCTGCTGCTCGTGGAAGGGAGGAGGAGCTGAGGCGGAGGAGCTGCTGCTGCTGCTCTACTGTGGTGCAGTGAGAGAGGCAGTGAGAGAGAGCAGCAGGGAGAGGAAGAAGAAGGGAGAAAGAGAGAGAAGAGGAGGAAGAAGGCTGGTGGCGCGACTGTGGTCGGTGGAGGCGCAGGGAGAGGGAGGTGCGGCTAGCTGGAGGCAGTGAGAGGAGGGAGGAGGGTTGATGAAGATTTAAGGGAAAAAAAAATAATAAAATAATAATAAAAAAATAATAAAATTTTATAAAATTTTATAATTATTAAATAAAAACAAATCGTCCAAGGTAAGTTGTCGAGGAGAAAAAAATAGTGACGCACAGTGTTTTTCAAAAATATCCGATTCATGCATAATTTAAATTAATTCAGTCCAATAAAAAGAAAATATCGGTCCGATTTTATTCGATTAACAGTTATTCAATAAATTTTTGGGAGAACCAAAATGATTTTCGATCCTGATAATATTACGTGGCGTAATATTATTGGCTAATAATTTATAATTTAAATTTAAATAGTAATGTTTCAAAATAAAAATTTTAGGGTATTATAATATATATATATATATATATATCAAAACGTACTATTAGCCAAAATTTGTACCTGTGATCAAATTGAAAAAGTTGCTGGATTTTTTTGTGGACCTTGATAGTTAGAGTGAGAGAGAGAGAGAGAGAGACAGAGAGAGAGCGAGAGCGAGAGAGAGAGAGAGTGTTGCTAGAGTTTATTTTTTGATTTGAAAATTTTCAGGATGAGAGTCTATTGAAACCTTTGGGTTGGAAGTTGGATTTGTGAATAACTTTTCTATTTATACCTAGCACCCTAAAATTCACCGAAATCAATAATTTTTAGAATCCCTCCAAATTAGAAATTTTTTGAATACCGTCAAATTCTTATGGACTTCTAAAAATTCATAATTAAATACCATAAGATTTTAATAGATTTTATAAAAGTCTAAATCGAATACCATAGTATTTTAATAGATTCTAATAAAATCTAAATTGAATATCATGCAATTGAGAAATCTTTTAAAATCTAACATAATTCTAATTGAATGCACCCCTGAATCTTTTTCACTCTTCCCTCTTCAGCCTTTAGCCATAATAAAATTTTATAAATAACTAATAAAAATTATGGCTACTTTTTATTTATATGTGGCTTAATTGATTCAATAATCGTTAATATTTTTAATCCTATTAAAAAAATGTAAATTAAATTTCAATATAAAATGTTCAGTATGTGGTTTAGGATAAAAATGTTAGGTATAAATAATTGTTTGGTTAGCTGTTTAATATAAAATGTCAAAAAAATGTATAAAAGTGGGAAACAAGGTAAACACAAGTGATGGATATAAGTGTCATAAAATAATTATAAAATGCTAAATGTTAATGAAGATAATATTTCATGAAACATTATATCAAATTCTAAATACTAGCATAAATAATATATTGCCGAACGCTATAATTAATTAAGGTAGTGTTTTGACCTAATCAAAACACTAAATATTGCTTGAAATGCTACTGCCAAACAGGGCCTTAATCAACATCAAAGATCAGACTGAATTTTCAATCTATCGAAAAAGTATGAATAAATTTCATTGTATTCTGTTGACATGGGTTCCATTCAAGTGGGAAAACAACCCACCGCCCACGTTTTTTTTTTCTTTCCTTTTTTTTTCTTTGGCTGATGAACTATTTCACTTAAACCTCTTTTAACACATTCACTTTTTTTGCTATAAATATGTGAACGAGTGCAAGTGCAAAACACAGAGAAGAAGTGCAAAATAAAAGAAAAGCGCAGAGAGTGTTTTAGGAAGGATTTTCTAAAATGGAGTGACAAAATAGTGAAAAAATTATTTTTGAGTGGTTTGAAAAACATTGTGAGTGGAAGAATAAGCCTACTATTTGTATTAATCCTATTTGACAAATTACTTTTTATTTTATCCTATTTGTATTAATCTTTTTATAAGCCTACTATTTTTAATAGTGGAAGAAATATTCGGAGTTTGTCCCGTTGACGTAGTCTTAACATAATTAAAGATGAACCACGTAAATTTCTGTGTATCTCATTTTTATTATTCTGTTGCTGTGATTATTCTCTTAATTTTATTGCAGGATCTAACAAGTGGTATGAGAGCTCAATTTTGGCAAATTCAAATATTATAGTCAAGAATCTTTTCAAGTATGCACTATTGTTGCAGCGTAGTCTGACCTTCCACATCAGAAAGAAATTTTTCTTGAACTGCTACTTGATTTAAAGTCCAGCTAGCCAGAGACTGATACTGGATCAGTTGATGTATTTTAAAAATAAATATACTATGAAGAGAAAATTACAACGAATCTTTTAGCACAGTCCGCTCGGGAAGCAGTTGTAGAAATAACGAAGTCATGAATAGTAAAATAGTAACTTAAAGCTTATAGTGAATAGTTACCATTGAAGTTACTGTTATATAGTCTAGTACTATTAAGCCCAGTACTGTTCACTATTACTATTCACGTGTACTATTACTATCACTGTTCATGTATACTATTACTATTTACATATACGGTTACTATTTATCAAATTATGGATAACAAATTGATGGGCAATATGGTTAAACTCACTTTATCAAATTATCCAATATGGAAGATGTTAATGGAAGACCTTCTATTTGTAAAGATCTGTTTGAGACAATTGAATTGAAGGGAGTAAAGCCAATAGAAAAATCTGATAATGAATGGAAGAAAATTGATAAAAAGGCTATCGGAATAATCAGACAGTGGATTGACTTGAGTGTTATTCACCATGTTGCTTAGGAAATGGAAGCCTATTCATTATGAAAAAGCTCAAAAACCAGTATGAACAGAAGAACGCACAGAACAAAACCTTTATGATAAGAAGGCTTGTGAATTTGAAGTATAGAGAAGGAATACATGCTTATGAACACTTGAATAAATTTCAAGAAATTTTGAACCAACTGGCTACTGTGAATTTAATGCTAAATGATGAGGTGCAAGCATTACTTCTGTTGAGTTCCTTGCCAGAGAGCTAGAAGACTTTAGTTGTGTCGCTCAGCAACTCAACTCCTAAAGGGAAGCTAACCTTAAATACAATTAAGGATAGCATTCTAAAGAAGAAGCCAGACGCAAGGAATAAGGATCGAGTAGCCATTCAGAAGCATTTATTGCAGTTACAGAAAGAAGGGGGAGGAATAAAACCAGATATCCTCAGAATCCAAATAGGAATGACAAGTCAAGAAAGGGTATTACGTGCTACCATTGTAGTACGCCTGGTCACATGCAAAGACATTGCAGGAAATGGAAGAAGGAACCAGTAAAGGAGAAAAATGAGGAGAAAGAAGAAATAGAGTTAGCTCCTTTTGCAATTGATGGTGACACTTTAGTTGATGGTGACGTATGTCTCTCATGATGATACTAATGAGACTTCCACAAGTCAAGATTCCACTTGGGTGCTTGATTCAGCATGTTCATACCATATTGCTTCCAATAAGAAGTATTTTGCCTCTCACTCTTGGAAATTTTGGTCATGTCAAAATGTTAAAAGGTACTCTTGCTAAACATCGTTGTATTGGGAGAGTATGTATTAAAACCAATGCTGGCCATGAACTTTGATTGGAAGATGTGAGATACACTCCCAATGCATGTTTTAATCTAATCTCTGTTCATCTGCTTGATGATTTGGGTTATGAGAATTCTTTTGTCAATGTTATATAGAGGCTTTTAAGAGGTAACTTGACATTTCGCAAAAGAAAGAAGCAGAATACTCTTTATCGTACCCAGGCCAAGATTTGCATAGAGATTGCGAATGCAACTAAAGATTCCTCCATAGAGTTGTGGCACAAACGACTTGATCATTTGAGTGAGAAGGGACTTGAGACTCTTACTGAAAAGAAGATCCTACCCTTGACAGGTGAAGACCTACACTGATTGTTTGTCTGGAAAACAACAAAGAGTTTCATTTCAGAGATCCCTTTCTCCATATAGAAAACCCGATATTTTAGATTTGGAACATATCGATGTTTGCTCTATGATTGATAAGTCTGTTGGTGGCTGCACACATTATGTTACTTTCTTATAAAATCAAAGGATCAGGTGTTAGATATGTTAAAATATTTTCATACCAACACCGAAAGAGAAACGAGAAGAAAGTTGAAGTATGTCAGATCTGACAATGGTGGTGAGTACCGAGGACCATTTGAAAAATATTGCAAGGAACATGGCATTAGACTTGAGAAGACAGTTCCTAAAACTCCACAACAAAATGGGGTTGCTGAGAGAATGAACAACACCATTTGTAAAAGGATTCAATGAATGCTCTCTCATGCTAAACTTCCTAAAAGCTTTTGGGGTGAAGCAATGAGGACTGCAGTTTATTTGATTAACCTTTCTCCTTCAACTTCTCTTAATAGAGATGTACCAGAAAAGAGAAGGATAAGAAAAGATGTTTCGTATTATCACCTTAGGATGTTTGGATGCAAGGCCTTTGTTCACATACCCAAAGATCAAGGATCCAAGCTTGATTCCAAATCAAAGTAGTGTATCTTTATGGGTTACAGATACACAGAATTTGGGTATAGGCTGTGGGATCCAGTTGAAAAGAAGATTGTAAGAAGTAGAGATGTAGTGTTCCTAGAAGACTAAACCATTGAAGACTTTAAGAAAAATGAAAAGTCAAAGTTTGTCAATGAGTTTCCTATTGATCTTGAGGAAGAACCTCTTGTAGTACTATAAGGCGACAGAGTAGATGAGTAAGAAAATGATGGTGAAATTGTATAGAATGACACAAAGCCAATAGTTATAGAACAACCACCTCAATTGAGAAGATCTACAAGAGGCAAAATACCTTCCCAAAGATACTCTTCCGATGAGTATGTGTTATTGACTGATGAGGGAGAACCATAAGACTATGTAGAGGCCATGAAATCCAGTCACAAGGAAGAGTGGTTGAAAGCCATGTAAAAGGAGATGAAATCCTTGCATGAGAACCATACATATGAATTGGTGAAACTACCTAAGGGCAAGAAAGCACTGAAAAACAAATGAGTGTTCAGATTGAAGACTGAACAGGATAACTCACAGCCAAGGTACAAGGCAAAACTAGTTGTGAAGGGATTGGGTCAGAAGAAGGGAGTTGATTTTGAAGAAATTTTTTCGCCAGTGGTCAAAATATCTTCTATTCAATTTGTGCTTGGTTTGGTCGCCAATATGAATTTGGAAATTGAACAACTTGATGTGAAGACTGCTTTCCTCCATGGTGACTTAGAGGAGGAAATTTATATGGAGCAACCAGAAGGATTTCAAGTCAAAGGCAAAGAGCACTTGGTGTGCAGATTGAAGAAGAGCTTGTATGGCCTCAAGCAAGCTCCTAGGCAATGGTACAAGAAGTTTGAGTCCTTCATGGTGAACCACGGGTATGACAAAGCTACTTCTGATCATTATGTATTTATGAAAAAGTTTGTAGATGTAAACTTTACTATTCTATTGTTATATGTGGATGATATATTAATTATGAGCCAAGATAATAAGAAAATTGATAGCTTGAAAAAGGAGCTTAGTAAGTCCTTTGCAGTGAAGGATTTAGGACCTGCAAAATAGATTCTCGAAATGAAGATTTCTTGAGACTGAAAGAATAGAAAGTTGTGGTTGTCTCAAGAGAAGTACATTGAGAAAGTATCTCAACAGGTTTAACATGGTCAATGCAAAGCCAATTTATTCTCCACTTGCAAGCCACTTCAAGTTAAGTTCTATTCAGTATTCTTCAAGTGAGAAAGAAAAAGAAGAGATGAAAAAAGTTTCTTATGCATCCGCGATTGGTAGCTTAATGAATGCCATGGTATGCACAAGGTTGGATATTTTTCATGTTATTGGTGTAGTTAGTCGATTTCCCTCAAACCCGGGAAAAGAACACTGGAATGCAGTGAAATGGATTCTTAAGTATCTCAAAGGCACTCCTAAAGTATGTTTATGCATTAGTAATGGTAAATCTGTGTTGGATGGATACACAGATGTAGATATAGCTGGTGATGTGGATTCTAAAAAATCCACTTCTGGATGTTTGATGACTTTTGCAGGAGCAGCAGTGTCTTGGCAATCAAAGTTATAGAAATGTTTTGTGTTATCTTCCATCGAGCCTGAGTATATTGTTATTACAGAAGCTAGCAAGGAGCTCCTATGGATGAAGAAATTCCTATAGGAATTGGGCCTTGAACAAGAGAAGTATGTTTTATTCTGTCATAGTCAGAATGCTATTCATCTTAGCAAGAATTCGACTTTTCACTCCAGGTCAAAGCACATTGACGTAAGGTATCACTGGATTGTGTCGTTTCAGCTTGTTGCTTGTAGGGAGATAGCGGACATGACAAACCTGCCCACTTGAATGTGAGGGGAGATTTGTTTGCGTGGATCCCATTCAAGTGGGAAAACAACCCACCACCCACGTTTTTTTTCTTTCCTTTTTTTTTTCTTTGGCTAGTGAACTATTTCACATAAACCTCTTTTAATACATTCATTTTTCTTGCTATAAATATGTGAGCGAGTGCAAGTGAAAAACATAGAGAAGAAGCGCAAAATAAAAGAAAAACGCAGAAAGTGTTTTACGAAGGGTTTCTTAAAACGGGGGAGTGACAAAATAGTGAGAAAATTATTTTTGAGTGTTTTGGGAAACACTATGAGTGTCACTATTTTATCCCATTGTATTAATCTCTTTGTAAGCCTACTATTTTTAATAGTGGAAGAAATATTCAAAATTTATTCCATAGACGTAACCCTAAAATAATTAAGAGTGAACCACAAATTTTTGTGTGTCTCATTTTTTATTATTCCGCTGCTATGATTATTCTCTTAATTTTATTGCAGGACTTAACACATTCTTTATTTACAAAAGGCTATAAGTATAATATTATAATACAATATATAGATGAAGTTACTATATTTTTACCTTTATTTAATTATACATAGCAAGATTCAATCATCTACAATAATAAGTCTATATAATCGGTTATAGGCCCAAATCCCAAATATCTAATGGTACCATCAACAATAATAAAAACATCAATATTAATTTTATGCGAACTCATAAAATTTTTAGCTTCCTTAAATACGCTGAAAATGTCATAACAAATTTGTGAACCATCTTATTGAAATGTTTCTTCATCAATATGCAACTTATCATTATTCACATCATATAATAGAAAATAAAAAATTATTCTAAATGTCTTTTCAAAACAATAAGTTAATCATAATGAAAACCATCTTTGACATAAAAAAACTTATTTGCTTGAAATGCAAGTACAAATAGTTTACTCATCTTTTCAACACTGTGTACATCCCATCAATCACATTTACATAAAACAATTTGTTACCTCCAAATAAAAAGTTTTACTTTTTCAATTAAAACTACAAAATATAAATTATTTTTGAAACCCATAACTCCTTTTATCATAACACCAGTATTTTGGTTGATCATTTTTCCTTCAAGTTGCTCTATAAGAAATTTGAATCTATTTATTACATATCCTGAAAATCATTAAACACTATTTAAAGGACGTTAGCCAAAGATTTTATTTGAATTTGTATTTCTTTTACTATGCAACCTTATAATATGTTAAAATAAAAGATTTTTCACAAATGGAAAAAAAGAAGTTCATCTAACTAAACTATATGTTTAAAATGTGAAAAGACTAAATTAAATTTTTGAAAACTTATTAGATTATAAATCACTCATGAAACTCCATGTTATGCATACCCTGCTCATATTCACTAAAAGACATATATAACAATAAAAGAATAACACTAAATAAATGAATATATAACACAAAAAAACATTATCGCAGTAATAAAAAGAAATACTCTAAAAAAGGTTGCATTTCTTCACAAGTTTTCAACACATAAAGATGAGCTTATTTTCACTCATGACTATCAAGAGATCTAGACTTATCTTTTATTAAAGGGTTAATTACTTTATGCAAATATAGATAATCCATTGTATAAATCATCTTGATTGCCTTCTAAATTTCTTTCAACGAGTTAAATTTAGTATCAGTATTATGAAAATATTTTAAGTAAACTATTAAACTTTCTTCTATAATATAGCCTTCACAATAGAACCTTCAGGCTAACTTCTATTATCTACATAAGATACATACATCGATAAAATACATAAGTTTTATAATAACATTTATTATTATAATTTTTCTCGTCATCCAAACATAATAATTCAATTTTCTTATATTACTTCATTCTACTTTCCTAGGAAAATAATTTTTCATAATGAAGTTGAATTTCGGTAACCAAACATTTGAGCAACTCAAGCTCAAGAGAAAGAAAAAGACGCATTAATAGAAACTTCAAGAATAAAAGAATATATTCCACTATAACTCTATTGAACAAAGTAAACCTATTTATACACAATGAGTTCACATGTTCAATATATCTATTTTATTTTGTCCATATTAGCATTCTAACTAACTAACTATTAATAAGGAGATATAATAATTTTTATTTATAAATAAGCTAAGTATTCTATCAGCTCCCCCCACCCCTTCAAGATGGAGTAGCGTGAAACACTAAGCCCATCTTGGACAGTAAGAACTGAAATGCAGAAGAAGGCAATGGCTTTATAAATAGGTTTGCGAGCTAAAATTTGGAGCTGACATGTGTTGGTGTAATGAAGCCAGAATTGAGTTTGTCCCTCACAATGTGACAATCAATCTTAATGTGCTTGGTTCTCTCATGATAAACATGATTTGCTGCTATATGGAGGGCAGCTTGATCATAACAATACAAAGGAATAGGAAGATGCACTAAAATTTGAAAAATCCTGAAGTAAATAAACAATCCATTGAAGTTTAGAAACAGTAGTTGCCATAGCCCTGTACTTTGCCTTTGTTGTGGATCTATTAACAGTGGATTGCTTCTTGGATTTCCAAGAAATTAGGGAAGATCCCAAGAAAACACAGTAACCAGTCAAGGTTATCTTAGTGGTGGGGCACGTTGCCTAATCAGAATCGCAAAAAGTTTTCAATTGAAAATCAGCAGTGGTTGAGAAGAAAACACCTTTAGAAGGACAACCTTTTAAGTATCTTAAAACATGCAATGCAGCCTTCAAGTGATGATGGTAAGGAGATTACATGTGTTGAGTAAGTTGTTGAACACTATAGGTAATGTCAGGTCTTGTCAAATTGAGGTACAAGAGCCTACCTGCCAATCTTCTATATAAATCTGGGTCTAGTAATAGGCGACTATTATGATGAGACAAATGAGTGACTTTAAGCATTGGTGTTATGATAGGAGAAGTTTATTGCAAACCAACATCATTGATAATGTCAAGGGTATACTTCCTTTGACTAAGATATATACCAGCAGTAGATCTTGCTATCTTGATCCTAAGGAAAAATTTAGCATAACCTAAATCCTTAATTATAAATTGTGCATGAAGAAACTTTTTCACTCCCAAGATGTGACTTTCAACACAATCAGTTATAAGGACATCATCAACATACACTAAAAGTGTTAAAAAATCATCACCAGATCCCTTATAAAATAAACAATGATAATTGGTAGATTGATGGAACCCAAACTGTTGCAATTTTTTAGTAAATTCTTTATTCCATTGCCAGCCTGCTTGTTTCAGGCCATATAAAGACTTTCTAAGCTTGCAAACTTGGCCATTAACAGCTTTTGTAACCTTCAGGGGTGTCATATACAATTCTTCATCAATAAAGCCATGAAGGTAAGCATTATGGATGTCTATCTGATGTAAAGGCCAACCCCTTACAGCTGTAATAGTTAAAAATACACTGACAGTGACAAGTTTGGCAATAGGGAAAAATATTTCCTGATAATCTAGTCCAAATAGCTTACTATATAACCCTCGACTAGTAGTCTAGCCTTGTATCTATCTATGGTTTCATCAGAATTATATTTTACCCTATAGACCCATTTAGAACCAATTAGTTTCTTTTCTTTAGGCAAATCTGCATGTTGCCATGTATTGTTGCTTTCTAATATCTCTAACTCATTATGCATAGTATTTACCCAATTAACATCATCTTTATCTTGACAATAGGACTTAGGTTCATCATTTTGGAAATATTGTTTTGAAAAGTGAGGTAAGTAGTAGCAAAAATGCATGAATTTAAGGTGGGAATGGGAGATTCAAAAAATATACCTGTATGATCTGCAGAAGTAAGTGAATCATTACCAGAAACATGATGAATCATTGCTACAAAGTTCCATAACCAGGCTAGTTTAGAGACAAGCTTGCTACTTCTTCTCAAGGCTGGTTGAGGAGAAGTAATAGGTACAGGTAGATGATTTGGGATGTTTGATGTGGGTATGTGAGAAATGGGTGAAGAGGAAGGGATGTTATTATTTGTTACTACATCAGGGACAACATCAGGTGTAGGAGAGATAGGTTCAACAATCACATCATCAGAATAAAAAATAAGATCAATGCATTCATGTATGGAATATTGTAATGATTCAGTTGCTTTAGGATCATGAAAAGGAAATTTAGATTCATGAAAAATAACATCTCTAGAATGAAATATAGCTTTGGTATTCAAGTCTTAAAGTCTATATGCTTTATGAGTAGCTGCATAACCTAGCAAAATAGTTAGCAATGGCCCTTGGTTCAAATTTAGTTTTATGTGGTTGTGTTTTTGTGGGGAAACACAAACATCCAATGACTCTTAAGTGACTAATGTCAGGTGGTTTAGTATAAAGCAATTGATATGGGGATTTCCATTTCAAAATAATAGAAGGTAGTATATTAATAAAGTGAGTGGCAGCAAAAAGACATTCAAAGGAAAAATTAAAGGAAAATGGGCTTGAAACATAAGGGATATAGATATTTGTAAGAGGAACTTGTTCTTCCTTTCCACAACTCCATTTTGTTGTGGAGTGAAAACACAAGTTCTTTAATGAATTATGCCTTAAGCAGTAAATAAGGTAATGCATTGAGTATTTAGAAATTCAGAATCATTATCTGTTTTGACTTTCATGATATTGGTTTGAAATTGAGTTTTAATAAGATGGATGAAATGATTTAAGGAACTAAACACTTGAGTTTGATCAGCTAGCATATAGGTCCATGTGTATCTGTTATGATCATCGACAATTGTAAGCATATAGAATGCACCTGTAATTGATTTAACCTTATATGGTCCCCAAATATCAAGGTGAATGAATTCAAATGGTTTCTTTGAATTAATGACACTATTATTAAAGGGTAACCTATATTGTTTGGATAAAAGACACACAAGACAAACATATTCATTCAGATTAAAGGATGGTAATACATTGTTATGTTTTATCTTATCATTTGATATATGGCCAAGCCTAAGGTGCCAAAGAATGGCCTTATGATCTAAACAATTTATGCAAGTTAAATGAATAAAAGAAGAGTTACAAGAAAGAAAGGATCAGAAATTAAGAACGTAAAGACCTATAACAACTTTCCCGACAGCAACGATCTCCTTACTGTGGAAATCCTATAAAATGCATTTATTAGGTAAACTTTTAATAGAGACATGGAAAGTGTTAGTTAAGGCAGTTATCGAGATCAGGCTACATTTAAAAGAAGGTATGAAAAGCACATTGGATAGGGTAATTTCAGGATTGAGTTTGATTGTTCTAACGTGGTTGACTATTCTAACAGTGCCATAAGGTAAATGCACAGTTTTAGGTTTAAGTAATTTTGAAATATGATCAAAACGTGTAAGGTCAAAGGTCATGTGATTTGTGACACCTGTATCCACAATCCATGATCCTTTGTCCTTGGTAATAAGACTATGAGATGTATTATTGAGTAGCATACTTGCAAAATTGGCTGTATTAGCTAAAAAGGCATTAGAAATAGGATCCACCTGCTTCCCTTTGATGAATTTCATAATCTCTTGTTGCACAATACTAGACAAATTCTCACTCCAGACACTTGACATATCCGTTGCATTAAACTCAGTATCAAGGGGAGAATTACTGACATTTGCTGCATCCACAAATTAAGAATGAGCTCTCTTATTCTTTAAGTCCTTGTACCAATCAGGATAACGATGCAATTAAAAGCATGCCTTATATGACCCCCGGTTTTACAGTGATCATAGTATCCATGACCCTTCTTGTCAAAATTATTCTTCTTATAACCTTTAAAATCTCTACCGATATTTATTCTAGTATTGGTGCTTTATGAAAACATGATGGCACTACTCTCACTAGAGTCAACTACAATCTTCTACACTTCTCTTTGCTTTTCCATAGTTAATAACATTAAGTACACCTTGTTTATGTTAGGAAAGGGATCCATAAGAAGAACTTGATTTTTAACATATTCATAGCTTTCATTTATTCCCATTAGGAAGTTTATGACCTTATCAATATTTTTCATATTAGATGTAAAATTTATAGCACTATAAGGACACGAAGGTTTGATTAAACATGCCAATTCATCCCACCTTCTCTTCAAGCTAGTAAAATACTGTGTGATAGACATATTTCCTTGCCACAATTCAACAATATCTCTCTTAATCTGGTACAACAGCGGACCATTACTTCCTCCACACCTCTAATTTAACTCCTCCCATAGATCCTTAGTAGAGGTTGCATTTATGAAAGCTTCTACAAGCTCTTTAGAAATTGAATTCAAGAGCCATGATATCACCATACTATCAACCCTTGGCCATTTATAAAAGTCAAGAGAATCAATAGATGGAGCAATACAATCACCATTAATGAAGCAAAACTTATTTGTAACCCTAATAGCAATAGTCATAGATTGACTCCAAGGCAAGAAATTTCTTCTAGTTAGTGGAACACTTACCAGGCTTAGGCTAGGATGATATGAATTTTGGAGCGAAAGAAGATTATCAACTCCACATCTAGACCTAGATCCCAACTTGAAATTCTTAGAAATCATCTGCTCAAGCACCATGATTGATCAATTGAAGAGAAAATCAAATGAATTAAGTAAGAGAAGCAGTTTTCAAGTAGAATAAAGAATTATCAATCGCAATTTTAGATCCCTGATCTTAACACTCCGATACCATGAGCAACTCAAGCTTGAAAGAAAGACAAAGAAGCGTTAATGGAAACTTCAAGAATAAAAGAATATATTCCACTATAACTTTATTGAACAAAGTAAATGTATTTATATACAATGAGTTCATGTGCTTAGCATATATGTTTTATTTTGTCCATATCAGCATCCTAACTAACTAGCTATTAAAAGGAGATTTAATAATTTATATTCACAAATAAGCTAAGTATCCTAACAACATTGCTTTAGAATTATACACCAATAAAAAGAGGTCAACGATTCTAACTCAGGCACCACCCCTATAGGAAGAAAGCATTATCTCCATATATATCGGCACCTCTCCAAACTCACCCACTGTTCAAACATTCTACACTTTTTATTAGTATGAAATAACTTTCTTTTTGTATATATATTTTTTCATTTATTTTCCTTCACTTGTTTTTGAATCAACTTTCAATTGTGCATCTGCTTGTTTTATTAGAACATAAATGGGGTTGGCGATCTATAAGTTCCACTTAATCTACTCCTCTACATATGTTAGTATATTATAAACTTCAACGTCTTTCATCATTTACATGAAAAGGTAAATATTTATCTGTTTTGGTTTCATTTAGAATACAAAAATAGAAAGGTAAACTTTTATCCCCTTTCTCAAGATATATTATTAAGTACTATTATGGGCTATACCGCAACCATCCAAATAACCAAATTAATATTTTCAGTTAGCTAATCCAAACCGATTACAAGAAAATATTCAAATCCAAAATTTTTTAATATATGTGTTCATGTCTTCAAATTTGCAGTTTGGACTCTTAAAACAATTATATACATATGCTTATAAATTTATAGAGAATCGTACAAAATAAAAAAATAAATAATAAAATTAATTAATTAATCCAACAAGTCCCAAGTATCTGAATAAAAATTTCGAAGGCAGCCATATCTAAATCCAATTATCCAAATAACAATTAATATAATTAATATTAAAAGAAAAATTCATTAAACTTTTAGTTACAAAATTACAATTAGTAATGAATTAAAAGTGATGTTTTTTTGTCAATGATCTCAAAAGTTATACTATATTATTGTCACATGTCACAAAAACTATATAAATATAGTTTCACTCTTGATTTTATTTTAATATGGTAAAAATGCAATGTTTTGACAAAAAAAGAATTGACAATATATATATATATATATATATATAGTCTCTTAAGAGCTAATTTGATTAATTTGGATTAACCAAAATTTTTCCAAACTAACTGCACCATAATCAAAAAATCAAATTAATAATTACAATTAACCGATTCAAATTAAAATTAATTCATTAACAATCGAACCAAATCAAATTATTCGATTCGATTTGAATTTTCAATTAAATCAGTGAATTGCTCACCCAAAATATGCTGGGTTAATGGAATTTATAGATAATATGGATGTAAAAAATATGCTTGCCAGTTAGAGGACACCATTTGAAACCTATCCACATATTATATATTTGAAAATGATTATATTTTTCTCTAATGGAACGTCTCCTTATTCAAACAGTAGTCTATTTCCAGCATTATTCATTGCATATTTTTCTAATTATATTCATAATTACTCCTTGTCTAAATTCTATAATTATCACTAGCTATTGAAAAGCCTCAATTGAAAATGTTGAAATTTATAGAGATTGAGAAATAAAAAGTGAAATGAATAGTTGTGTAAAATCCATTAATTTAATTTATTTTATAATTAATATAAAAAATAATCCCACATTATTAAAATTCATGAAGTAAGCAATTCATTCATATAATTAAAAGCTACATAACTTGTATTTAATAAATTATTAATTCTTTGAAACTAAGTAATTAATTATTATCATAAACTCAATTTATTTTTTAATAATTTTATTTTGAAATTAGTATAAAAAATAACCATCTGTATCATTAAAATATAGATTAAGTAATTTATTCATATAATTAAAAGTTATATAAATTTCATCTGTTATTAATTCTCTAATACTATGATTAATCAATTATATTTAATACACTTAATGATAAACTCAATTTATTTTTCAAATAATTTATTTTGAAATTAATATGAAAATAATTATTTATATCATTAAAATTCATAAAAAATAATTTATTCATATTATTAAATATTATATAAATTATCAATGCTCTAATGTTACAATTAAACAATTACATTTAATACAATTTAATTCAATAAATAAGCAATCATAAATTCAATTATTTTCAAATAAATATAAAGCTAAGTCAGTACTTTGAATTCTTAAATGGCAAATAATAATGCTGTGTGTCAATCACTAAAATTCTTATGCCAAGTCATTACTTTGAATATTGATATATTAATCTCATTTATTTTCTAATATTTCATTAGATAATTTTCTAATATTTATTTTCCCTTCGATTATGGAAACTTGAAAATGGCAGTTGCTTCCAATTTTGTTTTATCAGCGTCATTTATTTTTGTTTTCCTTTTTTTTTTTTCTTTTCTGTTGGAGACTTAGATTTAAGTAAAACGAAAACGAACTTTGTGGTCTGTGGGTTTAAACTGTCTTTGCTTTGAGTAAAAGCTATTTTAGTCCAAGCATATAAAATTTTTTTCGCATGTCCTACCAGAAAAATAGAGGAAGGATATGCAATTGACGCTATTTCGACCGGAAAATATCTCCGGCCCTACTTGCTGTTTCTACAATTAGGGTTTATTTTGAACTCATCCATTGCTTTAATCAAATCTCTTTTTCTTTATCTTGGTCGTGCTTTATTTTTTCCTACCTATGTTGTTATTTGTTAGGGCTTTCTTTAGAATTATTAAGTTTAATGTTGTTTTCACATTTATCACATTTAAATGTGTTTTGATGTTTTCTTTCTTTTTTTAACCTGTAAAAAAAATGGGCTATTAGATATGTTAGTGATTGTCTTTTTAGCTCGAGCCACCGGTTTAGGTGTTCACATCTCAATTTAAGATACCCCATAGGACGCATGGGCCATTTGAGTACTGAGAGTACTCTGCCCCCTTCCTATAGGATCATAGCATTGCAGTTCGAAGCCTATGAACCCAAGAGTTTGGCCTGAGGACCACTTTAAGTGGGCCTAACTCTTCAGCAAGAGATAATATTTAGCTATCATGCGTAACGGAATGCGCTAATGGAGAATTAAACCCTGATCAAGCAGACGGATGATCAATACCTTAACCACCAAATCACCACCTCTGGTGGTGTTTTGATGTTTTCAATAACAATAGTTATGGCTAAGTTGATATTTCCATCACTTGATTATATAGCTTATAACATCTCTAATGCTAATGCTAATGCTAATGGAAATTGCAGTTGATGTGTCATGTATGCATAATAATGTAACTGAATGTCTATTTATAGATGTTAAATTTTAAAATCTCTCTCCAATGCACTATTTTCATATTCTCTTGCTTCCTCTTTCTTCTTTCCTTTTTGGGTCCACAATTTAATATAAAATCTATTACTATAACGCAACAAATGCTCATATTGTCTAATAGACTCTCTAGAAATAAATGTACTAAACAATATCTATATATTTTTTTGATACCTCATTTTGACATACCAAATAAACATTGCAATTGGAAGATATTTTTTAAAAAATCTTTTCATTTTTTTTTTTTGCCGTAATTAAATAAAAGCAATTCACATTAAAACTTGATATGCTCTCTCTCTCCTCGTTATCTTCCCTTTAAACAATAAATGTTTAACATCTATCCTGTTTACGAAAAACAATTATTTTTTAAGAGAGAAAACAAACTAAAAATAATTGGTGGCCAAAAGAAGCAAAAAATTGCATCTTTTCCTTCGAAATTCATTAACCTCCCTACCATTTCTTCCCTCCATTTTTCATAGAGTTACACTAGTAATTTACCTTCCTGCATTTCAACTTGTACCAGGCACAACTTGTGCCATTCATTTAGGACTCTTAAAAATATGTATCCCTGTTTATGCCATCTCTCATGACCGTGCAACCTAGAGAATTTGGAATAAAGACAATCCTTTCCTTTTGTAATGATCCCCACAATAGACTGACCTATTGAGATTAAGACCTTATTATCATGTCATTTCAAAAATGACAGAAGACAATGGACCAAACAGGATACACGTACATAATTGTTGTCTGGAGAAGTTATGGCAGCCAACAATGGCACACTTAGCATTTGAAATTTTCCGAATACAAGATGTTTCGATTTTTTTTTTCTTAGAAAAAAGAAAAATTGCACATATCATGAAATTTTCTAGCTTCAGAATTGAACAGGTGAAAGATTAGATAGATCGAGGAAAACAGAAAAAGTCTGCCAGTCAAGAAAATCTAATAAATTTTGATATTGTTACCTAAGAATTCTCCATTTGCATCCCATGGACGGTTTTCAAAAGACTTCCCAATGATACTGCGCTTCTCATTTATATTCCCATCTTCACAGCAGTATTCTGGAAAATAATCCAAGAATCCTTTGCTTCCAAGTTCATTGATTCCATTGAAGAGGAAGTTCCTCACCACGTCCTATGAATCAGATGTGAAGTAATCAACATTCTGCTAATTGGCAGAAACACTATCAAATACAGCAAATGAAGAACGGTACCTTTGCAAGACTTTCACCAATCAACCTTTTCAGAATTCCATGGCCTGGATCCTGCTTTATGGATGGTGAGTGAGTCAAACAAGTGAGGAAAACTCATATACACACATGCAAGGTTGAAAACAAAAGAAAATGGGAATCTACACCCATATGCTTAAATAATTTTTTTGGCCATTCTATCATCTTTTTCTTTTCCAGTATATCATCATTGTGATTTTAAATTGGCTCACCATGAGGTTTAACATTTCATTGGCATAAAAGTTCCATTAAAAAATATCTTCTTCAACTTGAATGTTCTCTGCCTATCAGGAGCACATCTTGCCAATGTCCATGTTAGTTCGTGTTATAGGCAAAATAACTGATACAAACAACAACAAAAATCAAGCCTTGGTCCCAATATAATTAGGGTCCACTACATGAATCCTTTGTTTCAAATATCCACTCTGATCAAGTTAAAAACAATGCAAAGCAAAATATAAATCATAAAAATTTTAAATTATTTTTTGTAAAAAAAAATTTGAAGAGGAATTTTAAAAATCATTTGATACATAAATAATTAGAACAAAGCATGAAATAGGCAACAACAACTAACAAGGGTCTGCTATATGAACATCTAGCCTCCATTTTATTTTGTTTGTAGCTATATCCTCACTAATATCAAACGACCATAGATCCTTAACAACAACTTCCTTCCAAACAGTTCTAGGTAGAACTCTTTTCTTTTTAGCACCTTTCACTACCAAAATATCACATTTGCGAACTTAGGCATGTGAGTTTCTACCACAATACATGACTATACCATCTTAGGCGTCCTTCTCTTATTTTATCTCCAACTTCCGCTACTTCCTTCTTTTGTTTATTGTGATCATTTCTAATCTTATCCAACATTACATGACTATACATTCATTTCAGCATTCGCATCTTCACAACATTCATCCTCTGAACATGCTCCATTTCATCCATCCTACATGAATTCCATGAGAAACATATTCATCTATGTGAATCCCTTTCTGGAGCATAGAGCCTGATATTTGAACTAATTGCATATGGGTACCAATATACCATCTAATCTAATCTCATTTTCTTGCTTTTTCTTTAAACCAAACTCGTAATTTCTTGAGAAATTCCATGCACATCAAACAAAGATATGCTTCTAATTTGGTATCTAGTCTATGAACCAAAAAACCACCTAGTGCTACACAACACTATTTGCCAGTTGACCTAAAGCCCAAGGGCTACTTGCAACTCCATGTTATGAAGACATATATATGATATAAACAAAAAATTTAGCATACTAATAACTTGTTGTGACCAGCATGCAGTGAAATTCTCTCTTTTATTTGTATGGTATTGCATAATACTTTCCTCTCACATACCATTTTAAGTGAATGTTTTCTCACCTTTTCTTCTGGATAAGCCATCTTATGCAGCAGCATTACTAATGAAGAGAATGAAATTTTAATTATTGAGATTTGACTTGATATTAGCTCTTGTATAGGAAAATAGGAGACCCTTACGTTAAGCATCAATGCCTGTTTTATCTATTACTTAGAAAGCTTCAAATGAAGAAAACCAATATGGTGATTAATTGCAAGCATGTATGCATGAAAAAATCCAATTCCTATCTTAATAAAACAGTGGACAAGTTCTGGGGGGGATAATCACCTTTTCTGCTCTCCACGTTAAATACTTGTGTTGTGCTTCCTGGTTGCGTATAATTTGAGATGCATCTGTATCTTCAGGAGCATGTTCAATCAGCTTAAGCCATGCCTAAATAAGTAACAGAAAAGAAATAGTAAAACAGTACTTTCTGATTTGGAAACAGTTATTCATTTGAATTTAAACCACCAAATGCACGTTAATCTCTTCTCATTTATAGCATATAGTTAGTAATTTAGCATAATAATTCATTACATAAGATAAAGCAGTGACAAAAGGTTTCAAGTTTCCACCTTGTAGTAATCCATGAAAGCAGAATATAAAGTGTCATGTTTGTACTGGGTTGAAGTGAACTTAGTCCATATCACAATTGGTGAGAAAAATTGCAAGGACTCACTTGTGAGCTTTCCTCCCCAAGGAAAAAGCTGCATGGAATACTTGTTCAGTAACCATTAATTTTAGATGGACTAGAAACAAATAATTATTATCTACTTGATGCATCAAGCTAATTATTGCACTTACCTCTGCATACTTGAGACCTAAAGGCAATAAGCTTTTATAGTACTTTTCCTTGTAATCACTTTGGACAATAACATTGTGCAAGGGATTGAGGTCCCTACAAAATAATGAAAGGGTAAGTTCCAGAGTCCTGAAAAAGTCCATAACTGGTTCCAGCTTCTAGGTATAGAAGTTTAAGTTGTTTGAAGTCAAAAGAAAAAATAATAGGGTACCAGTTGGAACATGTTAGACACAGAACAAGACAGGGAAAAAATTCCATATGCAAAATGAACAAGAGACTGACAACAGCATTTCATGCCTATGGAATATTGTGAGCATAAAAAATGATTTGTGTATGCGAATTGATTTTTTTATTCCGTGTTAGATCTACACTTTAAAAAGTACAAAAAAAAAAGAAAAAAAAGAGCTGATATGAGAGAGTATGAAGAATAGACTTAAGAACAGGGGATAAACAAGAAAGCACATGCTGAAACAGATATGCAATTAAAATTTACAAAATAAAAAAGATTTGAACAATTTCCGGAAAACAAAGAAAGAAAGTGAAGAAAAACTTACAGTACAATGATATTCATGCTAGCAGTTGTGAAAAAATTGGCACAAAATATGGGCACATCAAATGCTGGTCTGGCAAAGACAGCAAAATCCAAAACCTGCATTTTTTAGAATAACAGGAATTACTGAGAAATCAAAAAAGTTTTCAGGCATAAAAGAACTGTTTATGCTGCATGCTAGTCCAAAAGATTCAGATTTCTACAATGTTTCATCGTGCATGCAGATTGGAAAGGTAGAACCAGAGTCTCACCACCGAACATATGGGAGGGTAAAAATTACTAATTTGTTTTTGTTTTTTTTTCCTTCACTCCAGGAACTAGGTCTCTCTCTCTCTCTGTCTCCTGTTTCTTTCTTTGTTTTTCCTCAAATAAAAGAAGACTTCATTTATGAAAAGAAAGGAATTTACAAATTGGAGGATAAAGATATCCTCCTTGTAATGCTAAAAGAGCCAAATGATAGATACAAATAAAAGCAAACAACTAATGCAATGACACTTTCTTACCACTTTAAACATCAGTTAAAGTGCCCCTTTGAAAGCTATAGACAAATAACAAATGAAGCCACAAAGTTTGTTTTCCCCAGAATAATTATACAGGCTTTCTTTTATGCTCCAAGCATAGCATTCTCTCAACTAAAAATCCAAATCACCCCAAATACAGAACAGGACCATAACCTATCTTCCAATTTCTTCTCACCAAAACCTCTCAAATTAAGTTGCAAAAATCCCCAGTCCCTTTACATGCTCAACTTCCTTCAAAAATTCCAAATGTGCCGTGAAAAACCATGACCAAAAAGAAGAATATGCATCTTAATTGGTCTGCTCATACATAACAGATCATTGGTACTGAGTCCTTGAACAAGGCAGTCCAAGTAATTAGTTTTAACTTTAGAAAAATTTTCTACAATAATCCAAAGGACCACATTTAGCTATCTGATGTAGGAAAAAGCTGAAAAGATTGAAATAAGTTTTGTAACGATAATACAACATAATATACATTGCTTCTCAATCATTAATGTTTCTGAAAAGTTAAATGTTCCAAACAATACAACTTCCTCCTATACATATATTTGTATTTGGTCCATCATATCTATAAAGGAGAGGCAAAGAATGGAAAGCAAATTATCTCCTTAAATATCCTCCAAGAGAGAAATGTCGAATTTTTTACCAATTTTGTATTGGACTAGAGTAAGGAATCTACATAGGAACGCTGCAGTCACTCTCAATTACCTTATGCCACAGGGATGTCAGGGATAGAACCTATAACGGAAACTGCCATAACCACTGCCAAGATAGGAAATGTCTTCATACAATAGATTTCCTGAGACAGCACTTAGGTTCACAAACAAACTCCTAGTGAACAATCTTTCTTCCACTTTCCCACATCCTAGACCAAAGAAAAGGCCTCATCAACTTCTCAATTTAGACAGCAAAACCACAGGAATATTGAAGAAAGATGAATAAGAGTCAAAGGGAGGGGGAATGCTAGATAGAGAAGCTTGAATCAGACAAATTCACCAAGAAAATTGAAGTGTGCTTTAAACTATCTATATCTTTTAGATATCTTACAGTCCTGGGTCAATAATACTGAACATGACCTAAATGAACTCACCCAAGAGATCAATCAGACTAAGTTAACCCATTTTTAGCCATTAATACATCTCTAAATTGCATTTTTAAGATTCAGAAAAAAAAAATAGAAAAAAAACTCTAAGCTGATTTTGTAGAAAGTCGTTGATTTTAATTTGTGACAGAGAAAAGGGGAGCAGACAGTTTCCCTGTACTTTAAAATGGTGGTTCGTTCAACATGATTAAGACATTATCTTCTTTGCACCAATTGACAAATTAGTGCATTGAGTACTTTTTGGAAACTTTTATAGCATATGAAAGCAAAAGATACCAAAGACTTTCTAGACAAGAAGAAATCAGGCTTTTAAAAGATTTGCAGAAGTGAGATAAGACTTAGCATGCTGCACTCATGGCATCATAGGCAATACACAGAAATTTCATGAATGAAATAAAGAGAATTTCATAAGAAGCTTATTCTTGCATTCACCCACCCACCCACTCACCCACACACACACACACCCGCGATAAAAAATGGTAAAATTATAATAATATACTACATAATTAATGTGAAATATGAGAGACATTTTTGCATTGCCAAATAAAAAGAACTCAAAGCTCTGGTATGCAACTTGAAATGATCATTAAAAATATTCACATGTGAAATCTGAAAGTCATTAATAGTTGAATCTCTCAAACAGCTTATGAAAATCATATATAAAAGAAACTAGGAAACAAGAAAACAGTACCTGCATTGCTTCATTTTCAACACTCAAACTACGTAGGAGTCTAATCTTGGAAGATTGGAATGATAGCAATTTAAGCTCTGTTCTTCTGTCCATTGCAGTCAAGGAACTAAAGTTTTCCTGATCCAAAACTGCTCTTGTTATCCATGTAAACAGGAATGGGTTAAGACCTTAATTCACATTGGTTGTTTCCTGGTCATGTAAAGGCTTATTTGAAGTGATTGCTACTTTTTTTGTTATGCCTCCCTAGAATCTCCATCAAATTTGCAAACAAGGAGCAATCCAGCAAGGATAAGTTAATGACAATGTTTCAAATAAACATGCAATCAAATCAAATGAAAACTTTTTGACAAGATATTGAGCTCCTATTCTGCAATAATGAAGCTAATGGGAAGAAAATGATTAAAGAACATGAAAAAACAATTGAAATTGAATGAATTACAATCATTTTATCCATGCATCCAAAATTATTTAGAACGGTCAAAAGCAGTCATCATAATGAGCCAAAATCACAAGTTACAACAATATCTATAATGATAAATTTAAATTTAAAAAGAAAAGAAGAAAAGACACATCTTGAAGCCTTTTGGTTAATTTTTCTAAGGCCAAGAAAAAACAAAGTCAACAAAATGCAAGGTTTCTCAATGCGAGGATTCTGTTAGTGTCCAACGAAAGATGAAAAGCTTTGTATGCTGGCACTAGTAAAAAACCAAAGAAAATATGAACAATGAAAGGAGCATAATTACAAATACAAAACCAGGGAGAAATTGCAAAAGCACTACGTGGAACTTTCAAGCACCCAATAGCCTAAATTTTGCTTTGACATACTTCCATATTGTTCTCTCAACTACAAAAGTAATCAAGTTAAAGTTAGCTTCTTTCAGACTTTATCTTGATAATGATTGAAAAAAAAAAAACAAATTCATAATCAACCAGCAAAGCAAATTTCTCTGTGTTGTGTTATTATTTTCTCAACTAACGCATTTATTTATTGGATATAGATTATAAAACATATTCATTATCCACAAACTGCGACGAAATTTACAGGCATAGCTATCAAATTCTGGCGTTCTCCCTACAACAATTATATCGTTAAAACCTCAAGACAAATACAATTTTCTGCAATTAATTATATATGAGTAACTTGCAGAGTGAAGAGAGGCTCGAATTAAGAGAAAGAAAAGCATTATTATCATCTCCAAATCAGTAGAAATAGAAAAAAAAAAGGAAATATATATATATACAAACCCTCTGACTCATTTCAAGAATTCGTGCATAAAATGAAGAATTTGAACATAATCTCAATCCCAAAAGAAAAACAAAACAAACCCTTTTCTGCTGCCGCACAATATAATCCAGTGAGAGATTCAACAGAACTAATACAACCAACCAATATCTGTTTGTAGGCAATAACATCCATAAAAAGAAAATGAAATACCTGAAGGGGAGAAGGGACCAAAACTGTATGACGTTTGGTTTCATTGAGAGCAAAATGAACGAATTTCTGGTAAGAAAATGCAGAAACCTGTAACAGACGAGGTTTGATCTTCCTGCTTCTCCAGTTATTGTTAATAGTAGTGATTAAAGTAGTTAGTGACGAATGTTTTAGTGATAAAGAGTAGCTTAAAGAAGAAGACTCCATCAAACTGAAACTTTAAATGAAACTCTCAACAGCATCACCGTTGAGGAAGAACGTCTACTATTCCGGCTTTTTTTTCTTTTCTGGCTCGCGCTAAGGTAAAGATAAAATGTTCTGTGTTCAGCTTTAACAGCGACGAATTTATTTTTCCTTTTAAGAAAAATAAATAATTACTATTTAGTCTCCCAATTTTAATCAATATACTAAACAATGCTTCATTTTTTCAAAATGTATGATTACATGCTTAAACTTTTACCCTGCGAAACAATTCAATTAGTTTATTTTGCCCCCAAAAAAAAAGGCTTATTTTAAGCCATGATTCTTGAACCATGGCCTCCCCACTTTATCGTCTCAGACTTCAATTTATTACTTAAAAATCTCTCGATCATTATTTAAATAACACAAAATAAGTATTTACGAGCTTTTCAATAAAATGTCGATTTTATGATGGATGTCGTGGTACTAATTTTAAATTAAAAAATAACAATTAAATTTCACATCATATTAATTCTTAAATTTCTCACTTGGCTTTTATTTCCACTTTCTCTTGAATACATAGCATCTCCCACTTGCTCAATTAGATGAATAGTAAGCACAAGGCAGTTTGAAACAATAGTGTTTTACTAAAAAAATTACCCTACACACTATTATTTTCTCTTTCTCTCTTTGAAATTTAGTAAACAAAAATCTCAAATTATTTTTCTTTAGGTTTCTTCCCTTAATGTAAACAAAACAACGCCTCTCTCTCTCTCTCCCTCCATATATATATATATATATATATATATATATATATCTTTTGTAAGTGTAATATATACTTCTAATTCTTAATCTTATTAGATTGAATACATCCATTGCCCAATCTATTTGCACAAAAAAGTTTTTTTGCCACATCAACTTTCAAAATGACTTTTTAGCTCTTTAGACTTGTTTTTTTTATAATTTATGCATGTCTGGCTAAGAGACAGATTATCTGAGTGTAAAATATGTTCACTGATGTAGAAAAAAATCATTGTTTGGCCAGTGCATAAATTACAAAAAAAAAAAGAGTCTAGGGGTCCGAAAGATCATTTTAAAAGTTAAGGGGGCCAAAAAACTTTTTTGCATAAGTACATGGGCAATAGATGTATTCGACCATTATTTTACAGATTATGTGGCATACAAAATCTGCCGTATAAGACAATTACGTGAAAATAAATCATTAAGATAATTACGTGAAAATAAATCATTGTTTGATCAATGCATAAATAAATAAAAAAAATAATTCTAGCAGGCCAAAATGTTACTTTAAAAGTTTAGGTGACTAAAAGATTTTTTTCGTTTAAGTACATGGGGCAATTTATGCATTTAGTCGATGATGTTGTTGTCATATCATGTAGCATACCTAACTCGCTAATTTGGCAAGTGTATATTACGCTTGATCTCTTACATGGTCAAACGAGCATAAATTATAAAAGAATGAGTTTAGGAGGCTAAAAGGTTATTTTAAAAGTTAAGGTGGCTAAAAGATTTTTTTGAGCAAAGTAAAAAGCCCAATTTATATCTTGAGGTTTCCTCTTATACTTCATAAATTTTATTTCACTATTTTTATTTTTTATTTTTTTTTGCTAATATTTTATATTGATTCAGAGTATAAATGAGTTTACTTTTTAATCGAGTGGATTGCAATCTAACCAATAGATGTTTGATTTTGCATAGCAATCTTTTTCTAAATCAGTTTTGCTTTGTTGTCTTTTCGAGAGAGGAAAGGTGGGAGATACAAGGCAAGAGAGAAATTTAAGAATTAATATACTGTGAAATTTTAATTATCATTTTTTCTTTAAAATTATCATCACATTAGCATAAAAAACCAGCTATTTATCGAAAAACTAGTAAATGACACTTTTATATTACTCAAATAATAATTTAGAATTTTTTAATTGAAGAATTAAAGTTTAGGAAAGAATAAAGTAAAAAGGCTTATAGTTTAGAAATCTTGAGAGAAAATAAGTCCCAAAAAAGTGATTGGATGTAAGAGTAAATTTTAAAATAAAAAGATTTGACCCTTGACACACGTATAAAGTGAAAATAATAATAAAAAATAATATATCCACCTGGACTAAAAACTCCAAATCTTAAATTTTACTCATCTTCTCCTCTCATCTCTTTGATCTAAGATTCATAAAAAATAATGAGATCGTGGTTTTTTCTTTATTAAGTGCAACTGAGAGTGGCATGAGGAAAGTTTCCTTACACTTTATATAAATATAGTGAGAAAGCATTAATCTGCATATTTGAAATTGTAAGAAGCAAAAAAAAATTATAGTATTATTATATAATAAGTGAGGCACCTTTCAAGATTGTGTAAGCCTGCATAGTTATTCTAAGCAAGTTATCCCACCAATTCAAGAGAGACTAGTGAGCTTGATTTGCATCAATGGACCTTGGTTAGAGAATTGAATGACTTGCAAACATTGTCGTTCACTTAAATAAATAAAATCTCAAGCTTGTACGAAGATTGAGGGTGTTGATGTACATGTTAGGCAACAAAAGATTTAGTTTGTTCCATCCTTAATGAGTTTTTTACTGTTTATCTTGTTCTTATTTTGTTGGAGAATATGAGCTAGATGAAAGCTTTGTGTTATGTTTCCTCCCATGTATTTCACATATTTAATATAAGAAAATGAATTTTTGCTTGTGATTATAGTTGTGGTGGCAGTAGGTGAAGATTTATGAGGTAGTGAAATAAACTAAAAACTATAATGTGAAAGTGTTTGCAGTAATGGAAATTATAAGCTAATTTTGTGTCTTTGGCTGAAAAAAAAAGAACAAAAAGCAATGTCATGTATAGTTTTGGCTACATACAACTTCTGTGAATTCAAAATCAACAATACTTATATATGCAAATTTAACCATTGATTGCAAACTTTTACCATGACAGATTGAACATTGATTTCATATAACAAAACATTAAATTTCAACAATTTACATCTAACTACTTATTCATCTATTAGGAATACATTCAAAAAAGACATATGCTATATAAATATTCAAGCTCAAATTTCACAAATAGTAACACAACATAATGGTTTTGGTGTTTACAAAAAAAAATAACACACATTAGTTAAAACCATCAAATATCAATTGTTTTAGTTATTATGTTGCTTTTATCTAAGATCTACTTGCTTAAGACAAAAAGAAATCATCATCAACTTGTAATTGACTCCCAAAAATAAGTTATTGTGAACTTAATACACATGTTTTTGCTCCACTATCCTTAGACTCTTCCTTCATTGTGGACTCTAACACTACCAACAATAACAAAATGTCAATTAATATCATTAAAATGAAATATGTAATATAAATATGATATATATAATGCCCCAACATCTTAGATCATAAATAGTGATATTCTCACGTTATGAATAGTGTCACTCGAGAAGTGACTAGTATTTTTCTCGATCTGAGCATAATACTATTCATAACATTTGTGAGAAATTAATTTGGAATTAAAATAAGTTGATTTTAGATAATATAAAATTTGAGTTTAAATCCGACGTATGGACTTAGATGTAATTAATGGAAAAGATGAATATGGCATGGGAGGAGTATTATGGTATTGAGTATAGAGATGGGAAATAATATAGCTTTTGAAAGTTGATTTAAGGTTTAACTGAAATGGATTAAAGAATTTAGTGGTTAAGAGCATATACAAAAAAAGATTTAAGTGAAGTGCTTCTGGTCATTGGATCAGATAGTGCACACATGATCTTAACCCTCTATTTTTATTAAAAGATATAAAACTCTAGTATATTGCAAAGGTCTTCTTCATCTCATTCTTCCTTATATGGCGAAACCGTCTTGCTCCTCTCCACTACTCCATTTTTTCTTCTTCCTACTTAGTTACTCTATCAAAAATCAATATTAAACAGAGATCAATATACCCTGTACAATTATCCATGGATTAGAAGTGGATTTTTGAATATGATCAAAGATCTTTGAAGTTTGGATAGAAATGGAGAGTATTATCCATTGCGGCTTAAATTTAAGGTATATAGAAATTAGTTTGGAAAAAGAATTCTACTTTATATTTCATGAACAAGTGTGAGTATGGTTTACATCTTTGTTGAGTTTTCTTCTTGATCTCTTTTCCATAGAAGTGTAAAGAGAGGATTCTAAGAGAGATAAAAGAAAAGAAAAGAAAAGAAAAGAAAAAGGCTTGTGCTAAGAAGGTTTGAAGGGTTTTAAGAAGCATTTTAATTAAGGATATGTTTGGTTTGACATAATATAATATCATGTAATCAAATATGTAATGCAATAAAAATATAGTGTAATCGAATGAATTAATGTCCATTACTATTGTGAACATACAATAATAAAATATATTAAAAAAATATTAGACTTCTAAATGAACTCTAACTAACGAGATACTTCAAACTTGGTAATTCTTATCCTAAGCTGATTATTCTAAACCAGTATGTATACCCCAAGAAACGATTAATTCACAATTGTCTATTTCTCAAATTCTGAGAGCTTAACAATTGATGCTGTGAGAGTAGAAACTGTAACACCCGCCGCCCGATCCTAGAGGACCCGACGACGAGCGCCAAATTTAGTGCCGGAGCACCGTCTTATCTTACTCAATAATTCTAAATCATGTATTAAAAGTGGCTAAATTTTCATAAGAAGGCAAGTAATATTATTTAAAAAAAATAAAGCTTAAGGAAATCTCTATGAAAATTTCGCAAGAGTCTCCCCCAAAAATCAACTTGCCACATAAAGAAAATAAAGCACTTCCAAACATAATCCTCCAAACCCCAATACTCAAAATCAACACAAGTCATAAGCACTTCTATAATTTCACCTCAGTCAAATTATCTATCTCATCATAAATATCAACACATTTATGGTTCTAATATACATTTTTACTTAGAGTATAATATTATATTCAACCATAAAATATGTTTAAGCAATAGTCATTTAACTTAATGCACATAACTTAATTAATTTTATATCTCCTTAAATTATTATTATACATGCCATAAAATCTAAAAACATGATCTACCCAAAATATAATCTTCAGCTTCGATGCTACGCCTCTGACCTTCGAGTAGCACCCATTGTTTTTAACCTGCACGTGATAAAATCAACGCGCTGAGTATATCACTCAATGGTGCTAAATACAATTCTTGAACATATTTCATATAAAATGCTTAGAAGTAAAATCACAAAATTTCAATTATATTAAAAATACTTAAAACATAAGTCATATGAAAACTTAACCATAAGTTAACAAATTAATATATATATATATATATATAATGTTCATTTAAAATTTATTTCCATACTTTCAATTAAAACATAGCAATAATATTTTTTTAGCATCTAAAACATATGTTTCATTACTTTCATTATATCTTTGGGGCTCAAATATACTAGGAGAAACAATAATAGATTTGATTCCGTATCATAACATATTTGGTCTTTTGTCGCCAACCATAACATTAAGGAATTAAAGCCTACTTATACATAATAAGCGCATCTGCTTAAACATAAGACATCTATAGCCTAGCATATGATCATAGTTCATATCATATCATATCATAATGACATCAAGCCGAGCATGCTCATCTTACATAAATGAATCATATCATACCACATTTTGACCAAAATATATAAGAGCCCAAATCATATTATTTCTTCATAAATCATCATATTTCTTATAACTCATTTCTTAACAAGACTTTTCATAATTTAAATGTTTTTACTTCAAATTTTCTTAACTTACAACTTGTAAAAATTTACCATTTTTTATACTTATACAAATCAAAGCTTATACTTACAAAATATATATTTAACATAACTTAAGAGGTTTAAAAATCAAGTAAAAGAAGTGAAAACAAACCTTACCACTCTAGGGTGGTTCGGCCTCCATATATTCACAAAGGGAGGATGTATTCCTCCTTCAATTAATCTTAGTCTCAAAACTAAGAATATTTATATAAGTCATTAAAACCTTTACTTATACTTATTTGATCATAAAATCAATTTACATAATTTAATAGTTATTATTATAAAATTCCTTAACTTACAACTTCATTAAAATGCCAAAGTCATACTTATGAAATTCAAGCGTACGTATTCAAAACATATACTTAACATACAAATCAAATTCTCTTAGTAACACCATTTAAATACTTACTAGTATATATATAAACATAAAACACTTCTCATTCATATTTAAAGCTTTCTTTTAGTTCTTCAAAATAATAAATACTTTAAATACAAAATGGAGATTTAAACCACCAATTAAATACTTATCAAATAACACTTAGTAAAACAATAAAAACATTACTTACGATTAAGAAATCATAAAACCCATTTTTCACACTTTCAAAGCATTCTTTAGTCATGAAAAATTTATAATGGACTTAAACAAAATGTAACAATTACCATTCAAGAATACACTTATCAAAGATCAAATTATAAGCAAATTTAGGCAAATAAATCAAAAGGGCACCCATGCCCTTCAACTAAAAGGTTTCAGCCTCTTTTGGGAAAAGAAGAATGGATTAATTCCTTCCACATTTAAGCATGTTACCATGCTTAGGATTCATTCCAATTCTCATTAAACAAATCAAATATCAAAAATCTAAACATGAAATACAAAATCTCCAAAAATTCATCAAAAATCTATAAATTATAAACTTAAAAAAAATAAAAGGAAGTGAAAGAATATAGGCACTAACCTTAAATAGAAGCTCAATTGAGCTTAGAAAGCTTAAAATTTAGCTTTCCCTTGTCTTTAGAGGATGGCTCTCCAACCTCTTCAAATAGTAAAAATTACATATCAAAATCATGGAAAAAATCAAAAAAGGAGGTGGAGTATAATTTAGTGCCTAATCTAACATATCTAAGCTATGAATTACTTAATTAAATCATTAGAGTCAAAAACCATAACTTACTTGAACTTGTAGTAAAATCCAAATTCTTGAGTTTTATCACCGAATACCACTCTTTTATGCTTGATTCTTCAAGTCTTATTACTAGACTTTGGTTTAATTCACTTAATTTTGGGTAGTTTAGTAGTAGAGAAAATGAAAGAATATGGAGGAGAAAGAGGAAGAAGTGACGTTGAAGTGAAGAGGAGGAAGAAGATGAAGTAGAGTTTGGATGACAAAGTGTTGCTAATTCACTACATGTTGACAAGTGTATGGCTTGGATCAAGTCAAGGTATTCTAATCCAAAAGCTCTAAATATTCACCAAATAATTTCTCTCTAATTTTTATTTAATTCTACCAATTTATTTAATTAACTCCATAAAAATAATTCCTTAATTTTCCTTAATATACTACACTAGAAAATACTATTAATTAAATACTTAAATTCTTCAAAAATACTCATGAGATATTCTCTACCCACTTAAATCATGTAAACATGCTCTAAAGTATTAAATAAAACATTAAATATGCATAGTAATTTTTTCGGACCGAAATAATACTAAGTCTCAGACCGATGGTACTATTCACATATCGATAATCTACTATTCACCAATAATTTATTACCTACTTTGTCATAAAAAATTTATATCTTAACTTTAATTAATTAAGACTAATCACATAAAGTCTAATTAGCTCCACAATTATTTATTATGATCAATATCATTATCGGGTCTAAATAAAATATTATTTTTCTCTCGGATGATACCATTCATGACCTGTCCAAATAATACCATTTTAAGATCTGAAATTTTAGGGCGTTATAAAAACACACCTTCAACCCTAAAAAAAATCTTCTCCATCTTTTCTTAATCTTCATGGCAACCGATTCCACTAAGCACCCTACCATGGAAGGCCAAGACAACACCCACGACGAGATCAACCGATAATCCACATTCATACCTTCATCGACCACTGATCTCCAAGTAGCAGGTGCTTTAGTCCAAGCTCACTCATAATTCACTACTGTACTAAAACACCTTTAGAGAATCCTAAGCCTAACGGTGAACAGGTACCACCTACCAAGCTAGTAAACCCTCCACATCAAGGACATATTTTCCCTCTAACCTCGCCTAAATATTGAAATCAGTTAGTATCTAATCGAGACTATAAGGAGGAGTTGAAGGTAGATCCTAGCATATCCATCCCCAAAAGCTAGGAGCTAAGTCGTGCCCATCAATCCTGGGCAAGGCTAACCTCCAAAATGTTGTTAAGGAATTAGTTCGAGAGTGTAGAGAGATAGGAGAAACAGAAGATTATGATCTCCAACAAGATTAACCATTATCTGCTAATATCCTTGTCGCAACCTTTCCATCAAAGTTTAAATTTCTAATTTCTAATCCTATGATGGATCTACCAATCCTTGCAGCCATCTGGTGGCCTTTTGAACTATGATATATTTGCATACCAATTCAGAGGATCTAATGTGTAAGGTCTTCCCAACTAGCCTGAAAGGGGCAGCACAAGAGTGGTATCAAACACTCAAAATAGGATCCATCCGTTCTTTCTTCCAATTGGCCACGACGTTCTAAGCTCACTTCGTAGCATGTGTACCTTTCAGAAAAATTTCCTCCAATCTGGTAGATTTAAAAAGAGAAAAAGGAGAAAATCTGAGACAATACATATCCAGGTTTCAAAGGGTGGCGATGTAGGTTGAGAATTTGAACAATAAAGTAGTCCTCAGCGCTATAGCAAAAAATTGGCAATACAGCAGATTATTCGAAAACTCACAAGGGTGACTTAAGCAAAAGTTAGAGCATAAAATAAGAAAAGGAAATGAAAATGGAGTTACTTACAATAGAAGCGGACTTTCCATCAGACCAAGCATTGAGGTAGGGTCTCGGGCATGCTCTCCTTATGACATCCCGACCCAGCAAAGCGATCTTAAGAGGGCGGCTACAGCAGGGCTCTTGGTGAGCTTCTAGGATGGCAGGCTAGCTAGGGTAGTGGAATGCAAGACACAGGAATAAATTAGATCATATATCGAAAAAGGGGTAACTAATCATCAGAGGCGCCTTTTGGTGGAATGGCTAGAGAGTTGGAAGAACTCCAAGGTTAAGCATGCTCGCTTGACAGAAATCCTAGGATGGGTGACCTCCTGGGAAGTTCCCATTTCACCTGCGGGACAAAACAGTGCAGGTCTTGCCGATCTAGTATGGGATGGATCCAGCTTGATCCAAAGTGGATAATTCCTCTAGTGGTTAGAGTCAGGGCGTTACAATTTGGTATCAGAGCCTGACCCCCTCCAGTAGATATATAGTTCGAGGACAAATCACGCGGAAGCTGGTGGGCCTGTGACATCCCGACCCGGTAAAGCAATCCTAAGAGGGCGGGTAGAGCAGGGTTCCTGACGAGCTTCTAGGATGGCAGGCTAGCTAAGGTAGTGGAATGCGGGACACAGAAATGAATTGGATCATATATCGAAAAGGGGGTAAGTAATAATCAGAGGCGCCTTTTGGTGGAATGAATGGAGAGTTGAAAGAACTCCAGGGTTAAGCATGCTGGCTTGATAGAAATCCTAGGATGGGTGACCTCCTGGGAAGTTTCTATTTCATTTGTGGGACAAAATCGTACGAGTCTTGCCAATCTAGTATGGGATGGATCCGACTTGATCCAAAGCGGACAATTCCTCTGGTGGTTAGAGTCAGGGCTTTACACTCCCAGCCATGTGAATGTCTCAGCCAGAATGAGTGGAAAAGACGTGAGGCGCCAAGCCATCTGCTCAACTATGGGCACCAACCTAAGACTGCCATAGCCATCAACACCACGGAGTAGCAAGTACTGACTGAGAATATAAAATTAGATAAGAGCAGGCTCGTACGGTTCATATTCATTGCCCGATCTATGAGTGGTAGTAGGGGCACGATATCAATGCCAAGTTCATACACTAAAACTTCATCAACTGAGAAGTCAAAAATAGACAAGACTCATGAAGTAGGGTCTAAATTTAATAGGGCACAACAGGTGTTTTCATGACCTCAGGTCTTCTACTAGGGATGGTATTGAATTCTTTAAATAGTGAATAGATTTTGAAGTCATTATGGTAGAATAAATTATCTAAAGGATCAAAATGATTGATCAACCATTGCAACAGCCCGAGTTGGACTCAAATATTCTGGTAATAACTCAGGCCTTTGAGTTCAAATGAAGATAACAGGTCCCAATCATTACGGTTGAAACTTTAGAATAATGCTTTGAATGCAGGTGCTAGGGACTGATCCATTGAAAATCAGAGTAAAGTGAGAAATTTGGGAAATTATTGAAAGAGAAGAACTTGTGAAGCATACAGATGTAATATGGGCTTTTATAGTAATAGAATAGACATAATGATAGTTGGCCGTCACTCTTGCATTAGTTAACTACCACTACAGTCTTGAGATTCTTCAAACGATGCAATTTACAACTCTAAAATACAAATATGTCAACTTTGATCATAACATATGGAGAAAATTGTCTTTTGATATCCTTATATTTAAAATGATAATCATTTTTATAATAAGATTCTCCAAAATGGGTTCACAACATAAGAAGCAAAAAAGGAAAAGTGAAAGCAGCTGTCAACTTAAAAAGCATCCTACTCTGTATCCTTTGCCTCCTCGCCATCGGACTCCTCTGATTCCTCATTGCTGGTCTCCTTGGCTTCTTCAATCACAATGTGTCTATGCCCAACGCCTCAACCAGCACGCCCGCATTGTGGTGCTCCTTTGTCGTGACTGGTGGCAAGCCCTGCACCAACTCTCTGCATACATACATAGGCATAAATAAATACATTTCATACATACATGACATATGCATTGCATAATCTACTTGTGTTGTTTTTACTTACAGCCGCTTGGTCATCTAAGAACTTCACCATCATCAGCTGGAGACGTGTTGCCTTATATAACTGACTCAGCTTATTATAACAAGCAACCTGCACTTATGAGATGACTCGAGATCAAATATAGATTATAAATGATAAAGAAGACGGGTTAGCAATAGGTAGAGAAAACTCACATGAGTGTAATTCGAAGGTGACAATGGAAATGGTCTCACTTGAATCGGATTTAGTATACCCTAGGCAGTCTCACCAGTGCTCTCCAAAATGAAAGAAAAATAAGCACTAGGTCCATACATTGGCTCCTCAATAATAATGGTGGTATCGGGGCTCTAGATCTAGAATTCCTCCTCACGCACTTGCCGTACTGCTGCTATCACTGCAAGAATCAAATATAGTTTATGAATACATGAGAAGATTGGGGCAATGCCCATAATGAAAGGCAATCCAAAGCAAATTGGGGCAAGCCCGCAGTAAGAAAAAATAAAAAAAATAAAAGAGCAAAGCTTGCAATAATAAGCAATTCAAAATAATTAGAGCAAAGCCTAGGACAAGCAATGATTGAAGATTAAATAAAGGCAGCGCCCACAATAAAAAGCAGTTTAAAAAGAATTGGGGAAAAGCCCAGAATAAAATAAATCAAAAGAATAAAATCTAGGCAAACCCGCAATAAGAAGATTGTTCAAAAATCAATAGGGATAAAGCCCAAAGTTTAAAAGAATAAGTGATATTCGAGAGCACAAGTCGAGTTCCCCTCACTGAGGCAGGTCAATTAAGTTGTCTCGAGTGGCATGCCATAAGTCCTCTAAGGCTGATCAATTAAGCCGTAAGACTCTCGAGGTAGGTTTTTAAAGTCCCCTTGAGCACCATCCAAAAAGACAACCTTTGAAAGGAGCATTCTACACGTCATTAGCCATAAATTTATTTTGAAGGAGCTCTTTAGGTGGGTTAGCATGTTCTATCACCTCCCAAAGTGGAGCATTCTAGTTAAGTCGTCGAAAGTGGTTGCACCTCCTAAAATGGAGCATTCCCCTTAAGTCGTCAAAAGTGACACGCCTCCCAAAGTGGAGCATTCTAGTTAAGTCATCGAAAGTGGTGCACCTCCTAAAATAGAGCATTCTAGTTAAATCATTGAAAGTGGTGCATCTCCCAAAGTGGAGCATTCCCCTTAAGTCATCGAAAGTGCTGCACCTCCTAAAGTGGAGAATTCTAATTAAGTCATCGAAAGTGGTGCACCTCCCAAAGTGGAGCATTCTAGTTAAGTCATCGAAAGTGGCAAACCATCCAAAAGGACAATCTCCCTTAGCGAAGCATTTCAAACTTTACGTCGTTGTTTGGTGCACAATAGTTTATTTACGTTGTCATTTAGCACACAGAAGTTTATTTACGTCGCCATTTAGTGCACAATAGTTTATTTATGTCACCATTTGGTGCACAACAATTTATTTACGCCGTCGTTTGGTGCACAATACCTTATCTAATCCACAGCTTAGAACATTCAAGCTGTCTAGTCGTGATGCACCAACCAAAGGGACAACATCCCGACAATGAACTACTCCAAATTCCTAGCAAAGTTGGTACACCACCATCATTCAAGCCATCCAAAGGACGTAAATTACATAAGTATTTTACTACTTATGTGTCTACTTTACACTTTGATAAAATCTTGTTGCAAAATATTATCAAAGTGGGGGCAAACTATGGATGCTCAATTTTCGCCCATAAAAAACTTGATGATGACAACTTGTATTGCTAAGAATGATGTTGAAATACCTATTGAATCTGATTCCTGGACCAATGATCCGAGTTTAAGAAATGTGACTCATTGTGCCATTATCATATTTTCGGAGTTCGCATTGAAGCAGGGCCCAAAAATATGTTCCAAGTTAGCCCAGGGAGCTTCTTAGTGCCCTACTTTACTCTACGCATCACTTGGACTGATTTTGCAAAATGAGACTTGTGGAGTGGGTGTGGGCGAGTTAGTACTGAACAACTATAAATCTTTGTGTTTATCTTTTTTTATTTTTTAAAATTTTGCTTGATTATATTTTGTTTATACAATTGTTAAATCATTTCATAAAGCAAAGTTGTTAATGAGTTTCTATTTCTAAACATAAATAAGCTTTATCTCTGTGAAACATTAAAACTCTGAATTTTTGTATTATGATTTTATCAAGTTCTAATCTATCCTTTTATATTCAATAGAAATCACAATTTTAGTTATAATCAATCCTTCTAATCTTACAACAACTTTGTGAGAAAGTTTTAAACTTGATGACTGACTCTCACATGCTTTCTAATTTTGCTGCAATAGAATTTTGATCTTATATTTTAAAAGTTAAATTTTTAAGAAAACTCAATTCACCTCTCTCTTGGGTTATGCCATATATAAATGGGACCAACATATTGTGAGACCTTGATTATCACAATTGGAATAAGTGAATGTTACCTTTTCCTACTTATGTGTATTGAATTCACTTTTGATATGAAAACAAGGTTGATAATGTGAAATAAAAATTCAAAATTTGTAAATATTTTTCTATTTTTTTATTTATAAATATATATTATGGGTCTCGTTTATGTATGAGACAACTCAAGAGGGCGTGAATTGATTTTTTAAAAAAATTTGAATTTTAAAACAAAATTAGAATTCTATTATAGCTGAATTTGAAAGTGTTTGTGAGAGTTAATTGGTAAGTTTAGAACTTTCTTACATAACTATTGCAAGATTAAAAAACTTTGTGAAGAATATTTATTACATTTAGAACTATTTTACAAAACTTATGCAAGTTTAGAAAACTAATTATACCTCAGATTGTGATTTATACTTAATATAAAAAGAACATATTAGAACTTGGTATAATCATAATATAGAAATCTAGAGTTCTAATGTTCCACAAGGATTTTTGCTAAGTGAGTAAACTTAACCTTGAAGTTCTTTCAACTCTCTAAGCCATTCCACCAAAAGGTGTCTCTGATGATCAGTTTTCTCCTTTTCAATATATGATCTGATTCATTCTTGTGTCTCGTATCCCACTACCCTAGCTAGCCTGCCATCCTAAAAACTAGCCAGGAGCTCTGCCCTACCCGCCCTCTTAGGATTGTTTTGTTGGATCAGGAAGTCACACACATAATTGAAAAATTTATTGCTAAACATGAAATAAAATAAAAATAATAAAAAAACTGATTTTTTTTATTTGTGTAATAAAAATAGAATTTGATGTAGATGGTAACATTAGAATTTCATATCAGAACCTTATATAACTCTTTTCGACAAAAAAAATATTTTTAAAAAAAAATCACACAGAATATAATTTTAAAATATAACATAGATTAGGTCTTTCAATCTCAAACATAGAAAGTATTTAGAACAAACACACAGAATTCTAAAGTTAAGAGTTTAGAACTAACATACCCAGTTCTATTCTAATTAAGCAGAATTAGCTTTCATTTAAAGTTTTAGTGAAAATATCTGTCAATTGCTTTTCAATAGGGATGAACTCAAGCATTACTTCACCTTTTTGAATATAATCACGTATGAAGTGATGTCTGAGTTTTATGTGCTTGGTTCTAGAGTGCTGGACTAGATTTTCAAACAAGCTAATAGCCTTACATTGTCACATATAATTGGAACTGTACCCAATTTCAAAACATAGTTTGCCAATTATTATTTGATCCACAGAACTTGTGCAACACAACTTCCAATAGTAATGTAATTTGCTTCTGCAGTAGAGAGAGCAACAAAAGTTTACTTCTTGCTAAACCATAGTACAAGGGCACTACTTAAAAACTGACAAGTTCCATATGTGCTTTTTCTATTTATTCTACTTCTTGCAAAATTAGAATCATTATATCCAACAAGATCAAATACCTAATACTTAACTCCCTAATTTATAAATGCAGATTTGAAGTCATCATTCAATATCTAATTTCTGCATTTAACTAGGAATTAATATCTATATATAATTATAATGAAAAGTAATAACAAATTATTTTTTATCATTAGGAAAAGAAAAGAAGTGAGAGGATGATTTGAACTAATAATAAAAGTGACCAAAACAGAACTATATAGTTCTAATTTTTTTTTAGTTTCCTAAACATTATTTTCTTTTAAATCAAACATATTTAAGATATAAGAGAAAAAAATATCAAGAAAATTAAAAATATTTAATCATCAATAAATCATATATTTATCCCAAGGAGATATAAATCTCTTACTAAATTAAAATAATATTAGTTATAAATCATTCAGTTACGAAAAAGAAAATAAAAAATTATTATTAAAAATAAAACTCGTTCAAAACTTACCTAACAAAAAAATATTTCAATGTATATAGATATATAAATACTACTCATATCGGTCCCAAATAAGTTTAAAGTATCTTTAAACCAGTAAAAAGATAATCAGTAATGGAACCAAAAATTAAAATTAGAGCACTAAAAAGAATTTCAAAAATTAAGGAGATGAAATTGAAAAAATTTACTATTTTAGAGGGTAAAATAAAAAAAATTTAATATTTTATGGATAAATTTTTTAAAAAACAAATTGTTAGGGGTAGCGCAATACTTGGATTCCCGAAATCCATCAATGCCCACGATCTATTTATACGCATGCCCTCATTAGATGGATTGGAGTTGGTAGATACCCTAAAGTATCTATAAGCTAGTTGTTGGATAAGAATCAACTATAAGTTGCATGAATTAGCTTGAATCAAAGTGCACTCTTAGCATGATAATGTAAATCTAAGAAAATTTTTCTTTTAAAAAAAATCAATTACATTAATAAAGTTAATGCCAAATATGTTATTGAAATGGGAGAAACACTTTATTTAATTTGACTATGAAATAAATTTCTTAGATCCATTATTACTTTTAAATTCAATTAAGCATTATAAAACTATACAAATAAATGTTACAAATTATAGAAAACTTGATACGTATAACTTCAATAACTCGCTTAGTGTATATATATATATATATATACATCATTTTATCATTTATTATATGGATAGATAGGTTATGCAGGCCAACCTGTGGTATGATCCATTTAAATTCGTGTCACATGTGGATTATCCATTTATGACATGATCCTATTTAAACCCAATTTTAATTCACTTACTTTCTATGTTAGGTGAGGTGAATCATGTTTAAGTGTCATGACCTATTTTGTATCCCTATTAAAAAAGTTAGGTCATAAAGACAACTGATTTTTTTAGGTTCAATTAATTTAATACTTGAACATGCTAGTAAATTTAACATTTTAAATCTATTTAATTCATGATTTTTCATTATATTTACAATGTAAGAATCTTTATATAAATATTTATTAAAATTACAACTAGAATCGATTGTATAATTTATTAAAAAATTAATTAAATATGAAATAAAAGAAAATGATACATAAAATTTACTGTTTCCCTTGGTTGGTGTTTTTGAGTTCATAAATATATAATCGTTTGAGAATTTTAATACTAAGCTTTATTATTGAGTTATCGCGTATAAAATCCATGCATTCCTCATATTGAATAGATTATAATTATACTACGTGGTTTGCAAATTTACTACATTTGAAGAAATGTTGTTTTTTCAAATTTTAAATTTTTATTTAGAAGTGTTGAAAAAATTTTAATTTGAGTGTTTTTAATGCAAGAGATAAAGTTAATCCTATTAAATTGAATCAATTCATTAATTTGTAAAAAATTAAACGAAGTATTGAGCGATTAAATTGGCTTAGAAGATGAAATCTAATCTTTGCAATTATTTTAAATAAATATATAAAACTTAAAGCATATTAGATGACATGACACAATTCTAAAACTTTGGTTTGTTTAGTTAGATTTTTTATTTTTTTAATTAAAAAATAAAATGTAATATCATTTATAAATATTGATGAAGTGAAATTAATATCATTAATAATATTAATGATATTTTATAATTTTAAAAAATTAACATAAAATTAATAATATTATTAATATTTTAAAAATATTTCTTTTTTAATAAGTAATAAATTTTATTTTTTTAATAAGTAAAAAATTTTGATTTTTTTAATAATTAATGATCAATAAAAATCATTAATATTATTTTACATATCTATATAATTATAAAGAAATTAAAAAAATATTAATAGATTTTTATTTTCTATTTTAAAAGTAATTAATTTTTTATTAATATCTATTTTGCCTTTTTATTTTATTCATTTATTTTTTTTATAATTTATTTTTTAACTTAAATATTAGTGGAGCATATATTAATGATACTTTCAGTTTTACAATTATTATTAAAATTTATAATATTAATATTCATTTAAAATAGCAAAAGGTTGAAATTCCTTTTTATAATAATTAGTTAAATTAATAACAACATTTATTTTCAAATAATAAAAAATTGAATATCTGCTCACAAGTGGGCATGACTGATCCATTGAACCATCAATTTAAAATTTTTAAAATGTTGAACTTGAACTAACTTTTAAATCGCTAATTCCAGCATGATTTTCCGACTATGTGTTTTTTTTTAAAAAAATACAAAATTAGTTCTAGGATTACATCATTATTTTGAAAAAATAAATATGAATTTAAAAAATATTGGTAAATTTTTAATTTTTAGAATGCTTAAATTCATATAGAAAACAATTAATTAATTTTACATAATAATAAAATAAAGTATTATTTTATTTTGTCTAAATATTATTAATTAAATAAATTATTAAAAAATTTGAATAATGGTTCAAACAATATAATTTTGAACTAAGTAAAAATTTAAAAGGAAAAACATTAAACTCCTATTTGTATCATTTTTCACTTTTTTTTATCATTTTACTATTTTAGATTTTCAACCTTTTCAAGTAAAGTGTATTTTTTTAAAAAAAAACTCTTTATTAAAGTGTATCATGTAATAAAAGGTTATTTAGACTTTTAGAAGTTTATAGAATAGACTAAATGATTATAATTTCAAAATAAAAATAAAACATTTTTAATTCGAACCAAATTGAAACCACTTGCTCCAAGCTCGTTCAAGTTCGGATTTTAACATTCTTATGAATTTTAACGGACCTTGAATCGACAACTTCGATTTAAAATTTTAAATCAATGTTTTAATTCGATTTTGATTCATATATAGTATGGTTTACTTCCAGTTTGAAGTGAATGGATAGCCATATCTACTAAAAAAAAGCCATACATGACTAATTTTGAATAAGTTTAGAGGTGTTAAAGTTACTATACTGGCTTTTATTTTTTTAATTGTTAATATTCTTTTAAGCCAATGATCTTTTATTTTAGTAGTAATGGATGATGTCCTCTCACAAGTTCAATTCTTGACCATGTAATCATTTAAATATAATTTGTATTATTTCCTAGCTTCAAAGGGCTTTATAATGGATTGGACTTAGGGGTTGTCATGGTCTTGGAATCGCCATTTCGGTTCCAAAAAATATGGAACTGAAATCGAATCGAAAATTGATGGTTCCAGTTATTTCTTTAGCTGTTTTAAAATCGATGGTTTTAGTTAGTTCTTTGATCGATTTTCAAACGGATAGCATAATTATAAAATAAAAAATATATTTTTTAAAAATTTAAAATTTAAATATTTATGAAATAATTTTAAAAAAACTTTAAGAAAAAAATTAAAAAGGGCTTGAATTTTTTTTTAAAAAAGGCTTGGACAATAATTAGATATTGTACTTTAGAGAAATTATTTGATAATAATTTCAACAATTATAAATTGAAGAGCTTAGAAAGGTTGGAGAGAGTAGAGAATACAAGAGAGAAATAATTTCGTGTGAGGATCAATGCAAATAATGGATATTTATAGTAAATTTAAAAAATCAACTTTCTATAAATACCTTTGAAACTAATTGTTAGGATAGTTAATTGTTCAAAAATACTTTCAAAAAAGTAAAAAGAAAATTCTGCTGGAACCGACGGTTCATACTGATTTGAAAAACGCTAGTTTCATCAGTTTTGATCGGTTCTTGAAATTGACGGTCTACGGTTTCTCAAAACTTGAAATTGAAACTGAATCACTTTTAAAATAATAATAATAATCCAATTCTGTAAGGGTTTGGATTCCGGTTTTCACCGGTTTCAAACCGATGGTTCCCGTTCCAAAAACCGGAAAAGGCCATGCTATTTGGGCTTTAAAGTGTATAATAATAATTATTGTATATAGCAACAAATGACAAAAAAGAAAAAACACTTTTAAAATAATAAAAATTAATATAAACTTTTCGTCTGAATAATAAGAGGTTCCAGAACATGGCGGGATTTTTCCAGGCTCTGGGTAATATAATAGCCACTAATCCAACGCGCTCTCTGTTTCTCCTTCTATACGCCATAATTGGTTGGTTGTCTCCTCAGTCCTCATGGCTTGTAAGCTGTTATTCACTCCAATTCCTGAATTTCCTTTTGCACATGGAAGATTATCGAAATTGCCACTGAATAATTCTTCTGGGTATTGCTCTTTCAAGTGCCTTTCAAGCTCCAAAAGAGTATTTCCATCTTCCTCATTAGTTGTTCGTGCTGTGAAAGAAGAAGTGATTCAGTCACCAAATTCAGAGTCTACCCATGATTCTATAGCTACTACTCCTTCCTCTTCCAAGCTCGTTCTTGTTGTTGGTGGCTCTGGTGGTGTTGGTAAGCTAAGCTCTATCTATCTCTTGCCCTTTTTTCTCATACCCAAAATGGAGTATTTTTGTTGATCAAGATTCTGGGTCTCACTTATTAAAATTGAACGTTATGTAATTTGTTGCCATGATTGTGATAATGGAAATGCTATGGAAAAAAACGGAAGAAATTGAGAAATCGTTACATTTGTGTTTCTTGTGATCGTTTTGATTGTTGGTGATGATCCTTACTTCCTTAGCGTGAATTTACCAATGAATTCCTTATGGATCTATTTGGATAGTTTGTCATTTGAAGTTATTGAGTATTTGGATTTGTGTTTTTCAAGGATAAAATCATAGAGAATCAACATAATGTCAAATCCAAATGCTTAATCATTTGGAACACATGAATGAAAATTTGCTTTTAATAAAATTTATTTGTGAATGAATTATAATGTTTGTAACCTTAATCCTTAAATTTGAATTCTTTTTCATAATTTGTTCAAGCCAAACCATTCCATAGAACTAATGAGATGGAATTCCAAATGAATTGATTTATAACAAAAATGAAATGTATGGATTTATAAATGAATTCTATAAAATTTATGGGATTTATTTATAGGAAAATGCATAAAGAATTTATGATTACGACCACGCTTAAATAATTTATGATTATGATTGACAAATATGGTGAAATCCACAAGTTGCTTTGTCTTCCGTTTTGGGAAAGGATGTGATGCCTTAGTTGATTAGAATGTGTGTTTTGCATTTGTATAGAGTTTTAGAGGAACCTATATTAGACACGTATCCAGTAAGATACATGGAAATATTTCTGTACGATATAAAACAACTATTATTATTAAACATTCCTTTGATGGTAATTAGAATCAGCATGTTGACTATGAGTTCTGAGGGTTTAGGAGTTTTTCTATTTTTGGAGCTGTAATTGCTAATGATATATAACAATTTTTGCATATTATTGTAATAGAAAACAGACTTTCATATTAGAAGATTGAAGGGTATATCTAACTTATGATCCATCTTTTATCTCTGGATTACACTTAATACCAATAAGATGTCTGGCATTACTACAGAGAATAGCATGTCTGATAAAAATGACATCAGAAATTGAGTTGAATTAAAGATTTTTCCTTGCTTCTTGATCCTGCATCTATTTACTTGACAGAAAAACCATGGTCGTGAAACTAACCTTTCATGATAAATTTGATTTCTTTTGTATTGTCCTGCAATGGGCTTCACAGTTTTTCTAAAGCTATATGTAATGGTTGTTGCCAATTTTCATGTTGGAGTTGTTATGTGTAACTTTTTCTGTATTGTAGATTGATTTCTTCTTCTTCTTCCCTACTTTATGGAAAATTAATTTGTTTATCCCTTTTCAGGGCAGTTGGTAGTGGCATCATTGCTTGACCGGAATATCAGGTCACGATTGTTGCTACGAGATCCTGAGAAAGTGAAAACACTTTTTGGCAAACAAGACGAGGATAAGCTGAAGGTACCCTTTTCTTGGCATGCATACTACATATTGTTACCATACCTAAAAAATAAAGTAGCACAAACAAATTTCTTGCTTTAAAATTCTTTTCTTTCCTCAGGATATAGAACATAATCATAAAGGGCTATTAAAACTTGCTAGGTATATAAGGGGGACACTCGGAACCTGGAGGATCTAGATCCATCAATATTCGAGGTTTGTGTTTCTTCGTATTCATTCATCTGTCCTCTTAACTTTTTCCTGAAGGTTGAAAAGAGCACTTGGGTATATGGCCAATCTAGTTGCTTATGCAATATGAATTTTCTTGTAGGGAATCACACATGTGATATGCTGCACAGGAACAACGGCCTTTCCTTCAAAGCGATGGGATGGAGATAACACACCAGAAAGAGTAGGTCAGAAGTTTCTTTCCTTGTAATTAATGAAAATGCAGGACGAAATCTAGACCTATGTAGCCACCTGTAGCTTTAGTTTTATCAGCGGAAAATCACCTCTTTAGTGATGCTCAACATGATGAAACCGAATTTTGTGTGATGTCCAGTCAGTTTAATCTACCAGGCCTACAGATTCCTGAAAAAGAGAAAAAAAGAAAAGGAAACATAGAAAAGATCAAAAGCCATATAAAAGATCTTAAACCTTCATGTGGAATAGATTCTGCAAATCGATAGGGTCATTGGCCAATGAATAGCTTGGATCATTTAAAAGTTTACTTCACTTTAGAGTGCGAGTAATATAGAGAGATGCAGATAATAAGAAAATGATGCTTAACCTAGAACATAAATTGTGCCTACACAATCATCAGAGTAATTGGAATAATGGCATATGCATTAATGTAACTAATAGTGTTACTTTTTTTTCTTTTTTTCTTTTTTGATAATGATAACAGTAGTATCTATACACCCCTTTGAAAGGCTCCTATCTGATTTCAGGTGAAGAATCCCTGTATTAAGTACCTTTTCTTTTTGGTATTCTGAGCATCTATTTCCATGTAAAGAAGCCAACGTTTGTGGGACCAACTGATCTGAGTTAGACCCATATTGACTTGATTCTTTGATGTTGTGACGTTGGGACTTAATTTCTAATTGAACATCCATAAATGAGGCTGTTCTGGAGAAAAGCTGAAACTGTTTGTTAATATCTCCGGTTATTTGCTGTCCTGTGGATTCTACCTGATAATTATTGTTATTTCATTATAATAAACCTGTTGAGGAACTGCTCTACATACTGCTTTACATTAATTTGTGTAAACTATTTTGTGGCTTCCATTCATGAAAATATATGACTGCATTCATGCCAAAAATGTGCACATTTAATTCCATTAACTCTTTTATTTTCTCTAAAGATTGGGAAGGCGTGAGAAATCTCGTGTCCGCATTGCCTTCATCATTGAAGAGAATCGTTCTTGTTTCATCAGTTGGTGTAACCAAGTTCGATGAGTTGCCATGGAGGTGAGATTTATTTAGTTTTCCATTGAGCCTAGCCTATAGCTTGATTTTGGTTTGAGATCAACAAAACAAAAATGGTGATCGTACTGCTAATGAATGCACCAGAAATATCTACTTTAGATGGTGAATTTAATATGCAAATTACTGTAGGACAAATGAAAGAAAACAAAAGGGTTTTGCCAATTTTTTGGAGTGGCCTGGTTTTGTTCATAATCACTCTCTTTCTCTTTGGTGTGGACAAAATCCGACGCTTTGCTCATTAGATTTGACAGTTTCTTCACACTTTTAATTTGAAAGGAAATAGGAGCTGGGAAAATTAGTCTCAGTATATATGTTACCTTTGATCTTAAAGACACATGAATAGGTTGCAACAAAAGGATATTGATTTGGTTTTCTGAAAGTGTTTTCTCAATTGAGAATCACTTTTGTGAAAGTCAGCCTCAAGTTGGGTTGATTTAGGTCTTTTTATGTTTTAGGAGGAGACATGCCTGGGACCTATGATAGCTTATGAATGTACCTAATCTGAATTTGAAAGACACATATATGCGCTGGCATGGACCTGAGTCTACTTATTGAAGCATTTGGTTTTCAATTTTAATCATTAAAAAAATCAATATATGTGTTGAATCATGAAATACAGAGACACAACTTTGTGCCTTTCTGATTCTATATTTTGCCTCTGATTTCCCTTTGTTTGTCTTTATCAACCCCTTGAAGTTCCTCTTAAAAAGGAGCAAATGATATATATATATATATATATATATATATATATATATTGTCTATGTGATTATATTGAATTTATTTGTTTTGAAATTTTTCTTGGCAGCATCATGAATCTTTTTGGTGTTCTTAAGTACAAGAAGATGGGGGAGGATTTTGTTTGCCAGTCTGGTCTTCCATTTACCATTATTAGGTGTGAGATGATAACTCAACTTTTCTGAACTTGGGATGTTAACAATTCAGTGTAGTAAATAGTGGAGAACAATTTTCACTATGCAATTGCACATTATTTCATGTATGTTTACAGCACATTTCTATGTCTCAGAGCTGGTAGATTAACGGATGGACCTTACACATCATATGATCTGAACACCTTGCTCAAAGCTACTGCCGGGCAACGGCGTGCAGTTCTTATTGATCAAGGTACTTGAAATTTTGTTTCCCATTGAAATTTAATAAAGTGAACTTTCTATCTTTAGTAGGTGTACTACAATCCATGCAACCATAGTTTTTACCATTTTTTGAACATCAAATTTATCATTGAATTTCAGTGATAAACAGGAAATAAATTCAACAAATATGAGAACGTCTTTCCCATGTCTATTCTGCTAACAGGTTTTATGTTTGTGTTCTCAGGCGATAAGCTTGTTGGAGAGGTAAGCAGACTCGTAGTTGCAGAAGCTTGCATTCAGGCATTGGACATTGAATCTACTGAAGGTCAAATTTATGAAATTAACTCTGTTGAGGTAATAAAAGTATTTGAATGCTCAATAAATATGACCATTAATTGTTGGAATCTTTCACACGCATGGACATGCAAACAAAATTAAACATTCAAAAATACACAGCCAATTTGCCTACGTACATCGAGCTTTGCTATTTAGTTTACAATAGACACAGAAATATATAGATTAAGGTTCCTTAGCCGTTTACCCTTCCACCTTACTGAGGCCTCTAGATTTTTGGTAATTCTCTGACAGAAAATGAGCCACATCTGTAACATTCATTTCCTATGGTTTTTCCCCACCTCCATTCTCTCTCTCTGCACAAAAACATACATACGCGCACACATATATTTCAGTTCAACTTTTAATTAGTTATTGTAAAGCTTTTGAGTAATTGCTCCATTTTGCTGAACTAAGATTCGCATTTGTGCAGGGTGACGGCCCTGGAAGCGATCCGCAGAAATGGAGAGATCTATTCAGAGCTGCCCAAACCCAATGACAGAATGTTATCCTATACAGTGAAAAATTAGTATAAATTGCTCAATCGCAATATAAATTGTGTACAGTTAATTAAAGTTGCTGAGCTTTGAAACGTAACACTTTTAGTTTATGTTGCACGGAAACGGAAATGTGGAAATTATGCGGAATATGATGGGGAACTGTATTTATTCAGCGAATGAAAAACAAAATAAAATTCAAAAAAATTAATTGGAAGCTATTTTATTGACAGAAATGAACAAAGAAAGAAGTATAGAGCCCTAAAAAAATGACTGAATAATAAATAAATTTTGGTAATCATTTAAGCCTGTGATCCTGATTTTTCAATGGCATCACCTTTATCTCCATCTCCTACAATTTTCTTCCAGAACCAATGGTTTTGAAAGAGAAGATATACCTCTTCTATTGGTACTTGCTTTGTTTCTGGCAAGAGGAAGTAGATGAAAGCAGTCATGATCAACATCAATCCGGCAAACAGCAAGAAAATCCCGTACCGGAGGTGACAGAGAGAGACAAGGAAGCATTGAGCTATCAAAGCAGTGAAGATCATATTAACACAGACAACTATACTCTGTCCAGCTGATCTTGTCTCTAATGGAAAGAGTTCACTTGGAACTAGCCAACCCAGTGGACCCCAAGATCTTCCGAAAGCCAACACAAATAAGCAAAGCGCAACTACTAAGAAAATGCCAATTCCTTTTGGGAGGGTTTGTCCTTGTCCGAACTTGAGGGCTAAAGTTATACCTGTAGCTACCTGCAAATCAAGAAAATACACGTTCAAAGCCCAGAAGTATGCATGTGAACTCGAACAAAAGATTTTGAAGTAGTAGGTTTAAGGTGGCTATACCATACAGACGAACATTTCAAAACCAGCTTCAAGAAAGAAAGCTCTTCTGCCGAATTTATCTACCAAAGCCATTGACATAAGAGCACCAACAACCAGAGCTCCACTTGTTATGACAGATGAATACAGAGATGCACCAGAACCAAAACCCAAGCTTTGAAAAAACACAGGAGCATAGAAAAGAATGGAATTATTTCCTGTCAATTGTTGAAACATAGGAATTCCGATAGCTCCTATTACCAATTGAGGCCTATTTTTCCTTCTAAAAAGATTTCTGAAAGGATGTTTTATTGCTCGAGCTTCATTACTTGCATCCATAAGATCAGCAAATTCAGCATCGACGTTCTTGGTACCTCTGACTTTCTGTAATACTTGTTTGGCTTCTTCTAGTCTTCCTTGTTCTACGAGGCTGTTTGGTGTCTCAGGAAGGAAAAGGCCACCAATAAACATTAGCGTTGCAGGAACTGTAGCTAAACCAAGAGATAATCTCCATCCCCATGGATGGATTTTTTCAGTTCCATAATTTATCAGAGTCGCTATCAGAATTCCTAAGCAGGTTGTAAGCTGAAAAAGTTGGTTAACTGCTCCTCGGATTTTTGCTGGAGCCATTTCTGAAAGATATAAAGGAACTGCCTGCAACATTAATTATAAACATTCAATAAAATTATGGATTAGGTTCCCCTTAACGGCCTTCGATACAGATTATATAATATTGCTTTTATCATAGTAATCTAAAATTAATTATTACCTGGTTGCTGAAGCCAATGCCTACTCCAAGAAGTACTCTTCCGATGATTAGCATCCAAATGTTCACAGCAGCTGCATTAAGAATTGCACCCACAAAGAAACTTATAGATCCCACAATAATGCTTCCTTTCCTGCCTTTATTTCTCGTTACATGGGATGCTCCAAAAGTGGAAATGAGGGCTGCAAAATACAATGATGATGTAAAAAGTGTAAGAATCTGATTATCATACTTGCAGTAATCTGTCTCATTGAGATGCTTTTGTTTTCTCCTGTACACTTTTGGAAAGAAATCCTTCAAGAAATCATCCATGGAAGTTACTCCACCTGAAATTAAACCAATCCAAGGTTAATAAATGTTAGTGCAGACTTAGTTATGAACTGAGCGAAATGGATAGTATCTCACCAGATACACCAAGATCATACCCAAAAAGTGATCCTCCAAGAGCTGCAACAACACAAGCAAATATGAAATAACCAGTAATTCTATACTCATAAAGATGAGCTCTTTTTAGATTTCCATCACTTGTAAAACCTCCTCCAGCCATCTCTTTTTATCGAGTCTTTCTCACTATAATCTCCTCTTAATCTTTCACTGCTAGCTTCAGGTTATATGGTGATCAGGGTCTTCAAGTAATAGTTGATTGATAAACATCAACAAAATGAAACTTAACTCCTCCTCTATATATGTATACTTTTGTTTATTTTGGGTTTTTTCAACTATAAATGAGAGATTAACGTATGCAAAATCAGGAAAGAAGTGATAAAAAAGATTTAGATATTATCTTAAGTAATATAAATAAGATTTTTTATATTTTGGTATTTGATCCAATTTCAGTAACCATGAGATGTGGATAAGGATATATCAGCAGTCTGACTAGATCTTTATTTTCTAAAATATTAAAAACTAAAAATTATTAATTATTTTGAATTCAGTTCTGTTGTTTTATTTACTTTTGAATGTTTTATTTATTAATAATTTTGGAAGATTAGTTCAATCTAAATTGAATTATTTTATTTTTGGTTCTCAGAATACTGAATATTATAGAGAATTTTATTTGATTTATTAAACTGATATGGAATACAAGAACGTTAGATTTTAAAATTCTAATGGTATTCAATTTTAATTTTTTTAGAGTTTATTAAAATTTTATAGTATTCAATTCAGACCTTGATAAAATTTATAAAAATCTAATGATATTCAATTATAATTTTTTAAAAGTCTATACAAACTTAACAGTATTTGATGATTTTATAAAATTATTAATTCTGTTGGATTTTAAAGCGGTAGGTATAAATAAGAAGTCATTCACAAATCCATCCTCCAACTCAAATATTTCGTTGGATTTTAGAGTACTCGATATATATTTGTTTAATTTTATTTAAAATTAAAAAAATTTAAACGTGCAATTTTCTAGCAAGATTGTCACTAGGGGTGTGCAAACTTATCGACAGAAAATCGAACAGGTTCATTTTGGTTTGGTTCGGTTGGGTCAGTTAAATCAAAAAAGGTTTGATAGTTAGTTTATTCAGTTTGAATCAACTTTATTATTTGGTTCTTCATAGAAATCCATTGGTTGGGCTTAAAATCGAATCAAAGTGGCAACATTGATCAAAATTGATTGAACTGACTAGTTCGATTCGATTCAATTTAGAAGGTAAATTCAATTCGGTTCAAACTATTGATAAAAACTTTGATTATATTTTTTATCTCGATTCGGTTTAGTCTGAACTGAATTGATCGTTTGCTCACCTCACGACTGTTCTGGGAGCGCAAAATTGCCGGTGGCAAGGTTGGCCTTTGTAGGCCTTTCACTGTCCTTACATTAAGGTTTTAAGAAGAAAAAGACAATTTTGGAGAGGATGACTTATTTTTTGGTCCCTTATTGTTTTTCAATTTTTCAATTGGCTCAAAAATTTTTTAATTTGTTTAATTAGGTCTTGAAATTAATTTTGATTGCACATATAAAAAATTATTGTAATTCTATCAAAGTGGATCAAAATCTATAAAAAGAATCCAGTCAATTTCATAAAACTTTATATAGAATTCTAGTGAAATTTGTGAAAATATTAGAAAATTTTTTAATTTCGTCAAACTCAGTAATCTTTTTAAAATTTAATACAATTTTAATTTAATATACCCTTTAATTTCTTAAAACATCGACGTGAAATACAAAATAAGAATGGACAAAATGGCTCCATTCAGCCAAAAATTTAGAAAACGAGAGGAAATGGAAAGTTTATATATATGGATGCCAAATATTATTGAGTTGATGCGTAAATTTTCTTCTTGAGTCCTGCTAAAAGGCTTCAATTGGGTCCGATGTAATTTTCCTGTAATATGCTGAAATGTTTAAAATGCCCTCAATAGGTCCATACGGGCATATTTTGCCTGCCATATAGGCATAAGGATATTTATACATTTTAACATGTTATACTGAAAATTGTGTTAGACCCAAGTTGAGCGCTATATGTCTTTTATTTTCTTTTACTCCTTTTTATATTCTATGTGAGCTCATGCATACTTCTCATCAATAATAATCACACTCCCGTGTTTTTTTCATATTCTTTCTATTTTTCTATTATTTTATAATACATTTGATGATCAAAAGTATAATTTATTATTTACTATTTTTGTAATCAAAATGATAAGTTAGAGTTTGCGATAATAAAAATTAAAGATTTATTGTATATTTTATATGAATTTGGACCGTGAATATGTTATATATGCTACTGTCAATATGTTTTTTAATATATAAATTATTGCTATACTACCGATACTCACTTTCCAAGACTGCAATAATGTAAAAGTTTATTGTTATATTGTAGCTAGATTTGTTTAATGTGTTCATAAAAAAATAAAAATAAATGGAAGATTGTTTTTGGAGATTAATGCTTGATCTGAAATATTAGATGCAATGAATCTTGAAGATCGAGAATCTAATCAAAATAGCATAAGATAATAATTTTTCTCCATTGAATATTTGACACTTAAATATCTAATTGTTTTTGGAATGATTTGAACAAAAAGTATAGTCACCGACTCATTATGAATTGATGCATTTATTGCTACAAGCTTGCAAACAGTGAGTGACTATAATTTGCAATCTTATAAGGTTATTATTTTATTATTATAATTATTGCTATATATCATTCAAGTGGTACAAATTTTGAGAATTGACTTTGATAGCGACAGTTTTTCCGCTATTTCATAGTTTTCTTAAGAGTCACTTAAGAAAACTGAATTAAACGGATTTAATTTATTTTATTTAATGAAATTGATTGGTCAAATCCATTTTAATCCTCATTTAAGAATGATTTCCTGGCTTTGATAAGGTTTTATGAATTTTGGAGTTGCCATCCTAATTAGGAAAAATTCTCAGATTAATTAATTCTTTGGAACCAATTAATCCGATTTTAATCAGTGTGAGTTCGGAAGTTGGGTATAGAGATGGAAAAATATTAGGTGCCCATTCCGCCGGTCTAAACTGGCTTTTTAGTTGTCTGAATATCCATTTATTTATCAATAACTGTATTAATTTAAATTGAGATATAAAATATTTTTTATACAATTTTTGAAAACATGTCAAACATACAAATAATCACAATAAAAACCATTCATCAAGCATAAAATAAACATCCACAAAGAAAAAGGGGGAAAAAAGAATTGCAACCCTTCTAAAATACATTCTACCCAATTAACCCTTACAAATTTCCATTCTCATTAATTAATACAAATCAATTATAAAATGAAATTAAAATTATTACGAACCAATAAAAATAGACCTAAACTATTAAATGCCAATTAAAATGAGGATCCTTTCAGATTCTCGGTGAATTACAAAAATATTATATCTCTGAATTAAGTAATAAACTATATTCAAATAAAATTACAAACATTAAACATTAATGCTCACAATACATACAACCACATAATTGATTTGATAATAACAAATGCAAAATATTAAAATGATAGATAACAAATTAAAAATATTAGTCCAGCAATAAATAATAGACATTGAAAATAAATACCGCACAATAAATAATAAGAAAACAAAATAATAAAATGACGGAAATTTCAAGTGCATAATATAAATATTATATAGATATTAATATATTATATAAGGCGAAAATTAGAAAATGCATAAAATAAATATTAGTAGAGTCAGAATGTTAGTAGATCTAATAATTATAACAAAGTTACAAGCTCATGATCACAATATCCACCTTAATAAATGAATAAAATTCATGAATCATTACAAATAACAATGTTATAATTTATGACGTACTCATCTAGATCGAATATGAATTTTCACCAAAGGCTTAACCCACTCCGATCTTGGAATCTAGGCATGATTTGTTTTTTTTTAATTACTTGGCTTATGGAACCAAGAACTCACACTATTGGAAGTGACTCATGTCTCATTCCAAGGTAATTAGAGTCATGATCACCAGAAGAACCAAGACAGAAGAAGCATAGAAGTCTGCAGAATTTTGGGCACCATAACCATTATGGTGCCAGCCCATGCTTGAAGGCGTGCGCCTTCATTGCAGGGCATGTGCTATAAAGGTTACGGCTGACGCCTTCGTTACCTAGAAAAGTTGCAAACTTATTGTAAAATCGAATTTTTGCATGTTCCTCTCACAAAAACTCAATTTTTTTTGAAATTTTAATTACTAAAAGTAAATTAAAAATGATAATAGAGTATGATTTAGACTCTCAGTTACCTTATTGTGAAGAAAAACTTGTGATTTGCATGAAGTTGATGAAGAACACCTCAAGAACTTTGATTCTTGGATTATGATCCGAGTTTGTATTGTTGATTTCATGTTTCTAGAAGTGTTTATGAACCTAGAACACACTGAATATGTGTTGGAAACACTATCTTATAGTCAAACTACTTAGATTTTCTAAGATTTTTGTAGTAGGTTGATTTTGTGTTTTATTTTCTTTGTTTTTTATTTTGATCTTAGTTTTCCTCTAAGCAAAAATGTCAACCTATATTTGCTAACCTCTAAAATGCTAACCCCTAATCCCTTAGGCAAGCTCTCTATTCATAGGCAAAAGTGAGGAGCCGACACTATCTAGAGCCTATGTGGCAGGTGAGCCTCGCACGTGGGCCTGACTGGTGGGTCTAACTTATGGGCTCCATAGACAAGTCGGGTTTTAATTTTTTACAAAATCAATTCGAATGGTGTGTACGTCGGTGTAAGACATGAAAATTTATCCCGGACGAACTTAGGACTTGTTTCCGAATACTATTACGGCATGAATCTCGAAAATGTGATAACGATCCGATGGATCCAGTTTCTTACACTAAGATTATTAGTTTGAGAATTGAATTAATTGGACATTGCAAACTCATTTTATCACGAGAAACATCACTATCACTGATGGGCCTCACAAGGACCATTGTGGGCCCATTGACGGATTAGTCCGATTTTCATAAAATAAGATCGGGCGGTGCACAGAGCGATGTAAGGTGTCGAGACGCGCTGCGGGTGAACCCGAATGCGGTTATGGGCCCCGTTTCGATGCGAACATGAAAATGTCATAATGGGTCACATTTCTTAACTTTGGATCATTGGTCCAAGAATTTGATTCATCACGTATTTTAATCTCATTTTTAGTAACAAAGATTGTCATCACTGAGTTTATTTTTGGGACAAAAATTGAGCATCTATAGCTTTATTTTAAATGCAATTAAGATATTATTGTTATTATGTTTGGAGCCTATATCAACCCTTAATCTAGAATTGCTGATGATATTTATACCTCAAATATGCTCTTAATATAGCAATATCGAGAGAAGATTTTAAGATATATTTCAGATATTTCATATCCTTTTTATCATTAAGCAAAATAAAGAGGTCTTAATTAAGACCATGAAGTCGTCCAATAGAATTCTTTTGAAGTGAATGAAATAATATATACATGGGTGTAGCAATATCTACCTAACTAAATCTGATGTGTTTCCTGAAGTGAATGCAATAATATATAATATAGGTGTGGATGTGAATAATGACAAAGATCTAATTGTCATTGAGAATTTCAGTAAGATTACAGTTAAAGTAATTATCTTAGCAATTATGGTAGTCGTATAATTATGTACTTATGTACATCAAAATATGGAGAAGCAAATTTGGCTTTGACAGTAAAAGAATATTTAAAGACTTCGAAAGAGCAAATATTTTTACATAGAGGAATGAATTTTATGCGTAATGCATTATTTTAAATATACTCATTAAAATGGATATCATATGAAGATAATGATGAAAATAAATATGGTTCTAAACTAGAAATTTACAAATTCAATTACTTTATTATTTGACATGAACGATTGGATCATCTCGATCAATGATGAAGCAAAAAAAGAAAAATTTGATCCTTATACAAATATTTATTGAAGAATGGGAACTTTCTTGAAATCCCTTGAATTATTCATGCTTAGTTTGCTCTCAAAGCAAATAAATTATTAAGCAATCACGAAATAGAGTTCAAAAGAACCGCTTGCATTTTGTGGAATATATAATGAGAAATTATTGTTCAATTCATCCATCATGTATATTATTTAGATACTTTATGAATGCATCCAAAAAACAATTACATGATTATTATTAACTTGCAACCTAAAGTTTACAAAGTTTATTATCAATCTGCAACGTGAAGTTTGCATGATTATTTGCGCAAATAATCTGATTAAGAATATAATTTCTAGATTATGCTATCAAAATTATTTATCTTCAGAATGATAATAAATTTACAAATTAGATTTTTAATACATGTGTTAATTGAAATCATTATAGGGCAACTAGTTATTGCATTTATTTTTTGCTCAAAATAATTTCGTATAATCATTTATTAAATGATTGCAATTAGTTGCAAGAAAATTATTATGAGAACGAAACTCTCTATTTTATAAAAAGACATGCCATTATATATAGTGGCACTTACTCACATTGAGCCAATAAGTTATTTCAAGTTCTCCATTTTATAATTGATTTTGGATCATAAACCAAATAATACCCATCGAGCAATTTCTGAATGTGTGGTATATGTTTTAATTGCTTTACCATAATGTAGTAAGACTAGTCCTCAAAGGAGGTTGAAAAATATATCGAGTATAAATAAGAAAGTTATTTATCGCCAAATTTGCTAATTGTCATGATTTCGACATTAGGAGGAGAAAATAAGCAGCTAGAAGAATAAATTGATTGGAAAAAAATTATCGTTATTATATCTTGATCCTCATACAAGGCAATATGATTTTAAAAGTTTAAAAAGATAAGTCATTTGCAAAAATGGTATTAATTAATTGCCATATATGTTTACTGATCCAAAATGAGATAACTAAATATCGTATACTAGCTGCAAATGCTTCTATTAATTAAAGTCCATGAAGGACAAACTGTCTATGCTATTGAGTCTAAGACACGCTTGAAGCGTGGTAAACAGTCGGTTCCAAGGATAAATTTCTTAGAAAAAGAAAATGAGGATATATTCAAGATGATTAAATTTTAAAAGAGCAAACTGTGAAAAAAATCCATGACATGAATAAGTTTTTAGAAGAAACTCAAGTATCTGAAATCATTAACAATGATGAAATCTCAATAAATTATGTCGTGTTTAGACAAATGTTGAACCGGTATAAAAAATAAATGTTGACAAAATTTTTGTATAATATAATGCCTGAAATTATGAAAAATGATGAGGATTTGGAGTATAGTCTATTGGAGAATATAGATATAAAATTGATTGGCCAAAATAAAATGATACATGAGACATTTGATTTACTTGAAAAGTAAAGTTTTGAAATTTTAGTATACACATCAAGAGATGTCAAGCCAGTGAAATACAAATATATTTGTGCAAAATTGAAATGGGGTCATGAGACTTAAAGCAAACATGTTGCACAAGTTTTTCACAAATAACTGACATTGCTTATGAGGGTAAATAATCTCAGTGGTGAATACAATTATTATTTGATTTTTGATTAGTCTGGTAATTCATGTAAGCTCAAAGTGCTTCTAATGATCCGAAAGGTCCTCTAGGATAGGGTAAGAGATCGTGCCATGCAGTGCAATGAATCGGTTATGTTGCATGCTCTCTAATAGAAAATTTAGAACAAGAGGAGTGATAGCCCTCTGGCTGGGCCCCGATACTAATGACGGAGGAGGGACTTAGTCTCACTTACTACACCTATATGGGGGGAGGACGAAGAAGTATCCCCACTTTGCTCAGACTTGATAAGCGAGGAATACGAGGTCATTGGTGATGGAGGATTCATTTCGATAGAGGTTCGCTTAAAGAATAACTTTCTAAAAGAAAGAGGAAAAAGAGAGAGAGGGGAGAGAGTGGAGTGAGTGGAGTGAGCAACTGAGGCTCCACCACCACTCCCTATTTATAGGAAATAGAGGGGACATTCCTCACCTTTGCTCAAAAGATCAGACTTTCAGAATTGATATGCACTTAGAATCTTGCGCTATACGACTTTGACAAAATTCCAAATAAGTTTCTATCCTCCTTTGTGACAAACTTTTACAAAAAAAACCCAAAAAATTAGTTGAATTAGATTGATTTTGGAAAAATAATCAGTACTGATCGGGGCTCCAGTAGCCTATAAATATGGGCACTTCTTCCCCCCCCTCCCCCCCCCCCCCCCCCCCACAGTCTCATTTCAAGCACCTCTTGTTGCTTGATTGAGCAATTCTCAGGCATCAATGACTCTATTTCTCCCTTTCAAATGATTATAAGGTAATATACTCTAACTTTGCTCTTCTTCCTTAGTTGAGTTAAAGCCCGGCTTGGTTCTCAAAAGTTGATCCTTAGACCAAAACTAAATATTTTACAATATATTAAGACTAATTTTGGGTCCTCGTGCTCTACCTTTCTTAAATTTGGAGTAAGAATCGACCTATTTGGTTGCTTACAATGGTGGAACTCCATAGCCACATGCTAGTGCCACCCAACCTTAAAACCCTTCGTCCTAGGGTATAAATACTAAACTAAATCTTTATCAATTAAGCCTGGTCCATCCGACATATTATAAAATTATCAAATCTAGTCCGTTCATCACTCAAAATACTTTAAACTCGATTTTTTCGGTACACAATACAAAACCATTTTTCAAATAAGCTCAGTCCATCCAACGCCCCATAACTCTAGTCCACAAGTGGCACCCTCAAACCCTACCATCCTAATCAATCGTAGAACTTTGTCTACCTTAATACTCATACAAACGAGGTATGAAGGCATACCTATGGATTTAAGCCTAGGTAGCGGGCCTCTGATCAAACTGACTGGTCAGGATTTAGGAGAAAGTGTTGCATGACCAAGAATCCTCGATAAACGAGGCTGAACTCGAGCTTCTCTTTAAATTGCATTATTTTTAATTATTTATGCTTTTAATGTTTGTCTATAATTGCCATCCATTATAAGTATGATCATGCATCGATAAACTGACATTTATGTAAAATGACATTTTGATTTCTTGATTAATCTAAACCATGAGATTCATATGAAAAGAAGCTGAAAACCTAGTCCTCGAACCCAACAATTTGAGGCTAATGCTTTTTTCCTAAAGGCAATACTAAAATGGAGTCCTTAATATATTCCTTGAAAATATAAACAAATTAAAGTGGCGACTCTAACACATTACATGCCTCAAAGCGCTCCAAAGAGCCAACTCCACACTTCAGCACTAAACTAAGCCATAATCCAATAAAAAAAGGTACTATAAGGAGTTCCTACTAGTTTTCATGGCAAATCGACCAATTAGCTCATGTGGATTGACTCCATCCTTCGAATCTTTCTCATGGTGCTTGAAAGGAGGTTCACACCTCTGCAATTAGTGAGAATCCATCTCATCATTCTATTAGGAATAAGGTGCAAAGTGGAATTTCCTCTTTAGTGAGGCCTCCTATCCTTACTGGGACTCCATTATGAATTCCTCAGATGATGAGTCTAGGGATACTGAGATGAAATGAGACAATGATGGGGAAGAGGAGAATTTTTTCTCGGATGAGGATCCTCTTAAGGAAAGTTGAGCCATCGATGTCGTTGGGGTTCTTTCAGCTCTTTGTATTTCCTTTATATATGTCGATTCTCTTGTGGAATTGCCAAAGGGCAACTAGTCCCATTCTCTTAAATGTTTTAGAGTTACATGTTAATGCTTATCACTCGATTGTGATTTTTTTTATTGAGCCAAGGGTTAGTGGAGCCATTGTAGACCCAATTATCTGGAAAATTGATTAAAAAATAATAGTAATTTAATTTTGATTGGTTATCTTAATTTTTTATTCTAAATCTAATACTATTAGATAAATTAAGAAATTATATTATATACTATATAAGATATATATATTATATGTGGTAAGAATATAATATCAAACGATTTTAATTTATTGGTTGAATAAGCAAAAGTGATTTAAATTTGATTGGTCATACTAATTTCCTATTTGAATTTAAATTTTATCGAATAAAACAATAAATTGCATTATATACTAAATAAGATATCTATTAAATATGGCAAGAATATAATATCTTTAATAATTTTATAATTTTATAATATCTTTAATATAATATACTAAATAATATCTAAATTCTATTGGATAATATAGTATTTTTAATAAGTTTAACTTTATTGGTTGGTTATATTACTTTTAACTTTAACAATTTGATTTTGATCAATTATATTATACTACATAAGATACATTTAAATATGGTAAAACAATAATATATTTCTATTATTACTTTTATTAAATCTTTAATTTGATTAGTTATGATTATTTTTACAAAGAATAAATGTTATTTATGACATGTATTTTTAAATGGAATATATTATAAGATTCATGGAAAGGGATTCTTCCCCTGAAAAATGGATGAATATATGAGCTCATCCAAACTCAATTTAGTATGTGAAATGATCCAATTAAAGTATAGAGATATATAAATTGTAATTTATAACTATTATTTACTTTCAAGTTTCAACATAAGGATCATTTATTCTCTCTTGATATACAAATAATATAAGGGAAAATTATGATTTATCACTATTATATCCCTTTATTTTGTCAAAAAATAATTAGCTTACCTCTGTATTTTTAAAAATATATCACTTCTTCTCTGTTTTTTGCTTCCATCAAATTGCTTTACCCTTTCATCTAAATTTTGTACTTTTCCATTAAATATCCTATAAAAAGATAAAAATATCCTTATTATAAAAGAGTTCCTACATCTTCCTCTCTTTAGTTCTACCGAAACCCTAATTCTTCTCTTCTTTCTCTTTCCTCACTCCGTAACACTCTGATTTTTAAGAAATCTTAAAAGAAATCATATAATAATTTCAATATGATTTTTGTTCATATTAGGTGATTTTAATTCTCTAGTTGTTGAGTAATTAAGATTATTTTATTATCGTTATTAGGAATTAATGACAAATGATCATTAAAATATGATAATGTGATACGGTGAATGAATTTTTGTTGGAATATATGTGAATTACTAATAAATTGCTAGTGTTTATATATGACTATTAATGTCTAATTGTTAAACTATGAATTATAAATAATTAGAAATAATTAATTATTAAAACACAAAATAGTATTATTATAAGAAATTATTTGTCAAAGTAATAATTATCAAATGTTAATGGTGTTAATCGTCTAATAGTGCTTTGGTAAATTACAAAAATTGATAGTGTGTGGTAGTGATTTAAATAGGTAATTATAATCGAGGTTAGGATAAGTTTGATTATTAAAGGTGAATTTTTATACGGGTTTGGATACATAAATTTTTAATTTGGTATTTAAACGGATTCAGATATTTATACTGCATTTGATGATCATTTTGTTATATAATTTTATTATTTTTAAATGATGTTATAAACTATTATTTCATTTTTTAATGCTGCTCCGTGCATTGCGTGGGTGCTCACACTAGTAATATAAGAGAAACCTCATCTCTCTTGCTGCTCTCCCTCTCTCCCCGACCTCATTGTGCGACCCCCTACCTTTCTCTCTCTCACCATTTCAAGCCACCGATCGACGAAGGAGGACGATGATCGGCTTCTCCTCACTGCGCTGACTCCTCCTCTGGCTCTCTCTTGTGCACAACATCCAGCTAAGACACGAATCGGAGTTGTTTCCTTAATAGCTCTGATTCATGCTTTTCCAGCGACTTCATGCCGTTTCCGGCAGTTTCAGCTATTGTTGAGACCATCGCTTGACTCCTCATCTTTTCTCAATCATTTTCCCTTCTTTAATTTTGGCGATGGTGCAAGGGGAACAAAACCACCATGTGCGGTGGAAGGGTAGAGATGTTAAGCTCTATTCCGGCCAACTGAAGCGGTGACTCGCAAAACTAAGGCCAGAATCGAGCTCCCTATAGAATTTCAAGTGTTTTAGTATAATTTGTGTTGATTTCTGGGCAAGATTGATTTTTCGGTCACCGTGCACAGATGAGGCGTTCCGGCGAGGCACCCAGGCGGCAGAATGTTGCATTTTGCGCACTGAACCTGAATCCAAAGTCCAATTTTTGATCGATATAATTTATGTTTCAGTTAATTTAATTTCAATGCAAATTCAAATTGAGAAATTAATTTAGTAGTTGATTAAATTGTCTTGATAAAAAATAAAAGATTAAATGAATGATAACACAAATTAAGTTGCCAATCTAGTTATGGAATCAATCAGCATATGTAAATTGTTAATAAAAGTGACAAGAACTTATGAATTGGGAAAAATGTAAATAAAGATAGTTAAATTGTTATTAAGCAAGTTAAAGACAAATTTATTATGAAAATGATATTGTAATTGAGAGATTGAAAATGGTGGAAGGCTGGAATTATGAAATTCACCCGATGAATGGGTTGTACGTTATTGTGGTAAATGTGAAATATGGGCAGTTCAAATTATAAAAAGAATACTACCAAATTATAATAAAAAAAAGAAGGATAAATTTATAAAAATAATAAATTATATTATTAAGTAAAAAAAAAAATAAATTGATGGGAGAATAAGTGAATTGATAAAATACAAAATTGGATTTGCATTTGATTAGATTTAATAAAGTATTTAGAAATGAGATTTTAAGTGATATCTAAGAATAAGCATAGGAAATGAAGGATTTTGATTTTAAAACTTTATTATATTATTTACTAAAATAAATAAAGAGTAGTTTTATAAATAAATCAAGTTAGCTAAACAAATTAGAAAACTTAAGTTATAAAGGGGTAAAGTAATTAAAGAATTTTAATAAATATTATTTTGAATGAATCTAAGCAAAGCTAATAGTTTCTTTTAATTATTATAGTAAATAAGTGAAATCAGATAAGTACTCAAAGAGTATAAAATGAATATAATAAATAAATTCATAAAAGATTTGAAGTATTGGAATTGATTAAAAATATAAGTTTATGACATTTAATGAAAAGAAATACAATTATAAACTAAAAGAAAATAAGAATAATATGAATATAACATTAGTATAAAATTGAAACAAATAACTAAAATAAATTGTATAATTTGTTTATAGGTTGAGATAAACTACAAAAGTGAATTAAAGCCAATAAATAAGAAAGGAAGGTTAATGTAGCCTTATAAGCTAGGTTAGTGTAATACGAACTTTTTATTTGATTAAGTTGAATACTCTTAATTTCAGATATTTTATAAAGTGATATTTTATTAAATAAGTGATTGATATACTATGTTTATGGATTTTTAAAGAAAAGAGATTTTATTTGATATAATATGAGTTTTAAATAATTCTTATGAATTGATTGATATTCTATTTTATGAAAAGAATGATTATTGTCTACTTATTGATTAATGTTTGAATGGTGGTTATGATTGATATTTTTAAAAGTATTATGAAATGAAATATTGCACAGTATGATTTGATATTTAAATATGAATGAAATGATTTATAGTCTCACAACAATTGATAGACATGGTTATTGCCTTTCAATATCACTTTATTTGTTAAAGTTGATATTGTGATTGATATGGTCATTACCTATCGCTATCACTTCATTTGTTGAGTGGATACTATGATTGTTATTACTCCCTCCATGTTGAGGTTGTAGATTACTCCCTCTATAATGAGGTTGGAGATTTCTCTCTCTTAAATGAGGTTGTAGATTGCTCCCTCTTCTGTTGAGATAAAAATCACAGATTGAGGTCGTAGATTGCGGGTTTAGATATACATCAAACTCTAATGGACCTTCGGATTGAGTCTATCTAAATTGCTGAGACTAATTGAAATATTATTGATTTAATGAATAGATGTTATATGAAAATGATATTGATGCTATTCTATCATTTTATAAGGGCAACTTAATCAAAGGATTTCCATTGTTATTATTTTGCTATTATTAAGTGATTTCTTATAAGGTTAATGATTGAGTTTTGAGATAATTATGTTTTCAAACAAAAGTATATGAAAAGTATTTCCATAAGAAATCTTTTGTTTATTATTGATAACATTTGGAAAATGTGAAACTATAATTTATTATAAAATATCACTACTAAGCAATTTTGCTTAGCCATAGTATTTTCTGTACTATCATAAGAAAATGAAAAGAGAAAACAAGAGCTCTTTTAAATGATTTGAGTATTGTAATTTTTATTGGAATGTTGTATGATGTATAATAGCATTAATAAAACAGTACTATAATTGAGCAGATAACTAGAGTTTTAATTATAGTATAAGTTATAATTTGTATATATCTATTGATATGTATTCTTAACATTGTTTAATTAATTATGCAAATGAGATTGATCCAGTATGTAGTCGTATTCCATTGGGCTTATGTGTTATGGAACCATTCATGATTTTGTAAATGTAATTGTCTTTAGAATTTTATTGACTCAACTAATTTATTTACCATGATTAGAAGTTTTATTTTATTTATTTAATTAACAACTAATAAGACAATTTCTTTTATAGCATATGGATAAACTAAAAGAAGATGTTTAAATTTATTTTGGTAACTATATTATACATGTTGTGTAACACCTACCACTGAATCCCGGAGGGCCCGACGACGAGCACCATATTTGGTGCCGGAGCACTGTCTTATCTTACTTAATAATCCTAAATCATGTAGCCTGGAGCCAGAACTCTGCTATGGAAGACACATCATCCTTCTGACCCATAAAATCAATAGCACCATACTTCCTCAGTCTCTTAAAAGGGAGACGGATTGGAACAGGGGCTGGAGCCTGGGAAACAGGGGCTGTAACCTGCCTCAAAGCAGTAACCAACTGCTGAACAAAATTACCCTGATTAGGCCCTGCAGCAGCCTGCCCTGCAGCTAAGGCCCGCTCTGCATTAGAACCCAAAACGCCACTAGCGACACCACCAGCTGGTACACCACCCTCAAGCATACCACCCTCTAGAGGGGCATAACTATCCACCTCCTCATCAGACGAGTGCTGAGACATAACCTGAAACTTACAAAGACCAACAGGTTCACAATCAGAGAGAAGTTCCCAAAATAGACCAATATTGCATGTATTTAACTTAAATCACTAATGTAATTACTCCAATCAGATAAACTCTCACACCTAATCATAAATCTTAGAATTGCCTAAATCTAGACTCTGATACCACTAAATGTAACACCCACCGCTGTATCTCGAAGGACTCGACGACGAGCGCCACATTCGATGCCGAAGCACTGTCTTATCTTACTTAATAATCCTAAATCATGTATTGGAAGTGACTAAGTTTTCATAAGGAGGCAAGTCAATTTTTTTAAAAATTAAAATAAAAGTTTTAGAAATCTCCTATGGAAAAGTTGCAAGAATTTTCCCTAAAAATCCACTTGTCAAACAAAGAAAACAAATACACTTCCAATATTTATTCCTCCAAATCCCAAAACTCCAAATCAATATAATAAGTCACGCAATACTTCTAAATATTCACATCAATCAACTTAGGTTCTATCATAACATGATATCATCCATTCAAGGGTTTAATTGCTAATGATCATTCACTTAAAAGTCACATAAAGATAAAACTTCTTAATTAATCACAAATCTCATTAATTTACAAACTGAATATTTACAACATCAATCTTTTTACAATATTTTTATACATGTCATAGTTACATCTTAATACATATCCTACCAAAAAATAGAGTTTCTTCTCTGATGCTACGCCTCTGGTCTTCAGGTAGCACCCACTGCTCTAATCCTACACGTGACAAAAACCAATGCACTAGGTATATCACTCAGTGATGCTAAATAATTTATTGATAAAATAATGAAGGTTGCCTAAACAACAAACCTTAAATGTAATTTAAAGTACTTAAATCAAATATAAAATGAATATCAAAGACGTACAAATCAAATTAAAATATTTCGAAAGTCATAAAGGTGTTCATTCTTAAAAATAAATTCATAGTTTGACAAATGTAAGAAATATTCCATAAATACAAATATATTTCCATTTTCTTTTATAACAGAACAAAGTTTATTCTTAGTTAAAGGCTTATACATATTCTGAGAGAAATATAATCATATTCAGTTACGTAGATATCAGAACATAAATTTGGCCTTTGAAAGCGCCACCGGATGTGGCCTGTGAAAGTGCCACTAGAAAATTGGCCTGTGATAGCGCCACCTAATGTGGCCTGTGAAAGCGGCACTAGAAAATAAGCGCATTCGCTTATCTAGAAAGGCATCTAAAACTTAGCATATGATCATAGCTTATAATATAATAGAAAGGCATCAAGCCGAGCATGCTCATTAACCGGAATAAACCTCATCTTACTGCATCTCAATCATGCATACTTGAGCCAAAAATAAATCCATTCTTTTACAAATAATCTTATTTCTTATACATAATTCCTTAGCAGTACATTTCATAACTTAATACTTATTATTTCAAAATTTCTTAACTTACAACTTGTAAAGTTCATCAAAACCTACTCATGTTCTAACCAAAAACAATACTTTCACAATACACTTATATACATAGCTTTAAATACTTAAAAATCAACATTTAGAGAAACAAAAACATTCTTTACCAGCTTAGAGTGGTTCGACCCCCTTAGGTCAATAAAGGGGAAAGATTTTCTCTTCCTCCAACTACCACATTTCAAGTTAAAAGTACTTAATTGAAGCATTAAAACCCTTACTTGAAAACATGTAACCTTAAAAACTCATTTTCTTCACATTCAAAGCTCTCTTACAAATGGAAGGGAAAATATTTTCTTTTCAAAATAATCACATTTACTTAAAGAGTACCCATTCAAAAACACATTAACATTAAAAGAACTCAAAAGCATGAAGCAAAAATTTATGCCCTTCCTCCTACGGAGGTTCGGTCAAGTGTAGGGGAAGGAGAAGGGAATGTTCCTCTTTCTACTCAAGAATTTCAGCATGCTTAGAAAATATGGAAAATCATATAAAAACAACCAATTAACCAACTCCCCAATTCCCCAACAAAATCACAAGGAACTCAAAATTCATTCAAAATCTAAAAATTGAAAACTTTAAGAAAATGAAAGGGGAAGAGAAATATTATTGCACTAACCTTCAAAACATGCTTGATTAAGCTTGGAAAGCCTCAATCCTTGGCTTTCTCCTTCCCTTTGGAGGATGGTTCTCCAACCTCTTCAAAGTAGGAAAAATTAACATTAAAATCAAGAAATGATAAATGAAAGAGATAGAGCATGATTTAACGCATCAATTACATATCTAAGCCATGAATTCTACTTATTAATTCATAAAATCTAAGAATCACAACTTACTTGTTTTGGTAGCAACTCCAATTTCCTAGCTTAAGGACTCCAAATTCTTACTCCTTAGCTTAGGTCTTAATGTTTGATTACTAATTCAAGGTTTAAATTAGGTGATTTGGTGAATTTGAGGTAGAGAAATTGAAGAAAATGGAGGAGAGAAGAGAGAGAAGTTGGCGTCGAAGAGAAGAGGAAGAAGAATGAGGAATAGTGTTGATAAGTGTTGCTTTTAAGTAGTAAAGTCAACTCGACTATTTAATTTTATGTCAAATGAATGACTATGATTTAGTCTCTAGTATTCTCATCCAAGGGCTCTAAATATTCATCAAATAATTTTCCTCTAATTATTATTTAACTCCAATTCATTAAGTTAACTCCATAAAAATAATTCCTCAATTATTCCTTAACATACTACACTAGAAAACACTATACATTAAATATCTTAATTCTCCAAAAATATTAATGAAATATTTTCTACCCACCTAAATCATACAAACATGCTCCAAAAATATTAAATGAAATATTATACATGCATAGTAATTTTTTCGGATCGAAATAATACTAAATCCCAGACCGATGGTACTATTCACAAACTGATAAATCACTATTACCGAAACCAAAAAATGGACTGTTACAGTTCTCCCCCCTTAAAAGAAATTTGTCCTTGAATTTCACCTAATATAAATAACTGAGGGTGCTATTGTCTCATATGATCTTCCCTTTCCCACGTAACTTCCTCTATCTTATGATTCCTACATAGGACCTTCACTAGAGGTATTTTCTTATTCCTTAACTTCTCTTGCAAGTATCCTTATGGGTTCTTCCTCATATATCAGATCCAGCTCAATGGTGATAGACTCGATTGATATAACTTGCGAAGGGTCTGATTTGTATCTCCTCAATATGAATACATGATAGACATTATGTATTCAATCCAGATCTGGTGGTAAAGCTAGTCTCTAGGCTAATTAACCCACACGCTCTAAGATCTCGTATGGACCTATAAACCTAGGACTATGCCTACCCTTCTTACCAAATCTCAAAACTTTCTTCCATGGAGAAACCTTTAAGAATACTCTGTCACCCACTGAATACTCGATATCGTTCCTTTTAAGATCAGCATACGACTTCTGACGATCTGAAGTCGCTTTCAACCTTTCCCTTATGACTCTAACCTTATCCTCTATATCTCGAATCAAATCGGGACCCACTATCTTACCCTCACTAAGCTCCGTCCAACATAGAGTTGTCCTACACCTCCTACCATACAAAGCCTCGAATGGAGCCATTTGTATACTCGACTGATAATTGTTATTGTAAGCAAACTCAACAACCCGAATATACTTCTACTAACTGCCCTCAAACTCTATCACACAAGCCCTCAACATGTCCTCAAGAATCTGAATCACCCGCTCTGACTGACCATCTGTCTACGGATGGAAGGCTATGCTGAAGTGAAGTCTAGTACCTAGAGCCTTATGTAGCTTCTTCTAGAATCTTGAAGTAAATCTCAGGTCTCTATCAAAGATAATGGAAGAAGGAAATCCATGAAGTCTCATAACCTCATCAAGGTAGAGCTCTGTATATTGCTCCATAGTGTAGTCAATCCTAATAGGAAGAAAATGTGCTGATTTAGTCAATCTATCGACTATAACCCTAATAGCATCTTTCTTTCGAGGTGTAGTAGGCAAACCAACCATAAAATCCATAGTGATCCTATCCTATTTCCACTCCGGAATAGAGATAGGGTGTAGTAAGCCCGATGGGACTTGATGCTCTGCCTTAACCTGCTGACAGGTCAAGCATCTTGATACAAAATTCGTAATGTCCCTCTTCATAGCTGGCCGCCAATGTTGTACCCTTAGATCCTGATACATCTTGTTACTACTTGGATGCATAGCATATGGACTACTATTGGCCTCCTCTAAGATACTCCTCCTCAAATTCGAGATCTTAGGCACACAGATCTGATCCCCAAAGTATAAATAGTCATCCTTAATCTCAAATCTCTTCTTCTTACCCTCTCTAACTAGGCCTTTCCACAAGGAAATGGTCTCATCACCCTGCTGTGCATCTCTAATCTACTTAAGTAGGGTAGGTCTTACTCTAAGCTTTGCTATAAGAGTACCATCTCTAGCCATTGATAACTAAACATTCATTGCACGAAGGGAAACTAAAGACTTCTTGCTAAGTGCATCTACAACTACATTAGCTTTACCCAGATGGTAATCTATGGTGAAATCATAATCCTTAAGTAGCTCTAACCATCTACGCTGCCTCAAGTTAAGCTCTCTCTGCGTAAGCAAATACTTAAGGCTCTTATGATCCGTATACAAATGACATCTCTCACCATACAGGTAATGCCTCCAAATCTTCAAAGCAAAGACAATAGTTGCTAACTCCAAATCATGGGTAGGGTAGTTCTTCTCATGTGGCTTAAGCTTTCGGGAAGCATAAACAACTACCTTGCCCTCCTACATAAGTACACAACCCAAACCATTATGTGAAGCATCACTGTAAACATCATATGGTCTGCCTAGAGCTGGCTGTGTCAAAATCGGAGCCTCAGTAAGCATCGCCTTAAGCCTCTCAAAACTACCTTGGCATCTATCAGTCCATTCACATCGAGCCTCCTTATGAAGAAGTCTAGTCAAAAGGGCTGCAGTAGGAGAAAACCCCTTGACAAACCTCTTATAATATCCAGCCAAACCTAAGAAACTACGAATCTTTGTGACATTCTTAGGTGGCTTCCAATCAAGTACTGCCTCAATCTTCTTCGAATCTACCCGAATACCCTCTACAGAGATGACATGTCCTAAGAAAGTGATCTCAGTCAACCAAAACTCACACTTACTGAGCTTAGCATATAGTTGTTTATCTCTCAAAGTCTATAGAATTGTTCGTAGGTGGTGATCTTGATCCTCTCTAGTCGGAGAGTACACCAAAATATCATCAATGAAGACCACCATGAATTGATCCAAGGAAGGATGGAAGATCCGGTTCATCAAATCCATAAACATTGCCGGAGCATTGGTCAACCCAAAAGGCATCACAAAAAACTCATAGTGGCCATAACAAGTCTTGAAAGTAGTCTTAAGCACATCCGATTCTCTAACAACCAGCTGATGATACCCTGATCTCAAATCAATCTTCAAGAACATTATGGCCCCTCTCAATTGATCAAATAAATCATTTATCCGAGGTAATGGATAACAATTCTTCATTGTCACCTCATTAAACTGCCTGTAGTCAATGCACAATCTCAAAGTGCCATCCTTTTTCTTCATGAACAATACTGGAGCGCCCCAAAGGAATACACTAGGTCGAATGAAACCCTTGTCAAGCAACTCTTGAAGCTAAATCTTAACTCTCTCAACTCTGCAGGAGCCATTCGATAGGGAGCTACAGATATCAGTGTAGTACCCGGTATAACCTCAATACTAAACTCAACCTCTCTCGCAGGAGGTAAATGTGACATGCCGACCTGGCAAAGCGATCCTAAGAGGGCGGGTAGAGAGGGTTCTTGGCAAGCTTTTAGGATGGTAGGCTAGCTAGGGTGGTAGAATGTGGGACACAGGAATGAATTGGTCATATATCGAAAAGGGGGAAACTAATCATCAGAGGCGCCTTTTGGTGGAATGGCTGGAGAGTTGGAAGAACTCCAGGGTTAAACATGCTCGTTTGACAAAAATCCTAGGATGGGTGATCTCCTGGGAAGTTTCCATTCCACCTGTGAGACAAAATTGTGTGGGTCTTGTATATCTAGTATGGGATGGAACAGGCTTGATCCAAAGCGGGTAATTCCTCTAGTGGTTGGAGTCATGGCGTTACAGTAAACTTGACAACTCCTCAGGAAACACATCCGAAAGTCACATACCGTCGAAATCTATTGGACACTAGGAGATCTCTTCTCAAGCTCAAGTGCACAGGCTAAGAATGCCTCACATCCATGCTGAATCATCCTTCTAGCAGTAGTAGTAGAAATAACATTAGAGAGGTAGTCCAACCTCTTACCCACAACCACAATCTCCTCACCAAACAAAGTCTGAAGTGTGATCTTCTTTTGTTTACAACCCACAATCACCCCATGTCGAGACAGCAAATCCATACCCAAAAGCACATCGTATTCCTAGAAATGCAACTCTATCAAATCTTTCGAGAATACATAGCCATGAATGACTATAGGGTAATCTCTAAACACACGGTCAACTATAACACTCTGACCTAAAGGACTAGTGACCTTAATGCTGTGCTCTAGTGTGTCATCATGCATACTACACAGTCTACCCACATGTATGCATATATATGAATGCGTGGAGCCTGGATCAATCAAAGCAAGTACAAAAGTGTCAAAGATGGAAAAAGTACCTACAATGACGTTCGGAGCATCTTGCTTCTCCCTGGTCTTGATAGCATAGGCCCTCACCGATGTTATAACCTTCGGTCTATCCACTGTCTTAGAAACTAGCCTCTGACTCCTAGTACCATGTGCATCACCACGACCCTTACTTTTGCCTCTCTGAACATAGGGAGCTAGCCTCCCAACCTGGCAAACTGAGCTAGTCGTTGTCAACGAGTAGTCCCTAATCATGTGCTCAGTGGATCCACATCTAAAATAAGCGCCCGTGGCTCTTTTGCACACCCCAAAGTGTCTCCCGCCACACTAGGTGCAAACTGGATTATCTGACCATGAAACACCTCCACCACTAGCAACAGATGTAGCCTGAGGAGCTGATCTTGCATATGTACCTTGACCAAAATCTCTAGCCTAGTCTAAATCCCATCTATGGTGCACCTTTGAACCTCTTGCTACTAGACTGGACCCTAGAAGTCTGTCTAGATATAGCACCCTAAAATCTCTTATACTGGCTGCCCTATTGGGTCCTTTGACCTCTAGCCTGTCTCTCCATCCAGATTGCCTCAAGCTCTAATGCAGCCTTCACTAAAGAAGCTAATGTAGTGTGGGGCTAGGATGTCAAGTGCATCCTATATTCATCCAGCAACCCCTTGCTGAGCCATTTACACCTATCCGCCTCAGAATTGATCAATTTAGAGGCATACCTGCTCAATCATAGGAACTCTCGCTCGTACTCAAAAACAGTCATCCGACCCTGCTTAAGTTCGAAGAACTGCTATCCGCTGATCTATAGAGCTCCCCCACATATTTCTCCCGAAACTCAGATAGGAAGAAATCCCATGTCACATCCTCAGCTCTAGCTACCTTAAATATTGACTCCCACCATAAATAAGCCTCTTCCTTCAGCAAGGAAGTAACACAAATCAGTCTATCCCAGGGCGTACACTGCATCTGCTCTAAAACCCTCTTTGTAGCCCGGAGCCAGAACTTGAAACCTACAAAGACCAACAGGTTCACAATCAGAGAGAAGTTCCCAAAATAGATCAATATGGCATGTATTTAACTTAAATCACTTATGTAATTACTTCAATCGGATAAACTCTCACACCTAATCATAAATCCTAGAATCGCCTAAACCTAGGCTATGATACCATTAAATGTAACATCCATCGCTGTATCTCGAAGGACTTGACGATGAGCACCACATTCGGTGCCAGAGCACCATCTTATCTTACTTAATAATCCTAAATCATATATTGGAAGTGGCTAAGTTTTCAAAAGGAGGCAAGTCAATTTTTTTAAAAATTAAAATAAAAGTTTTAGAAATCTCCTACGGAAAATTCGCAAGATTTTTCCCTAAAAATCCACTTACCAAACAAAGAAAACAAATACACTTCCAATATTTATTCCCCCAAACCCCAAAACTCCAAATCAATATATTAAGTCACACAACACTTCTAAATATTCACATCAATCAACATTAAAATCAAGAAATGGTAAATGAAAGAGATGGAGCATGATTTAATGCATCAATTATATATCTAATCCATGAATTCTATTTATTAATCCATAAAATCCAAGAATCACAACTTACTTGTTTTGGTAGCAACTCCAATTTCCTAGCTTAAGGACTCCAAATTCTTACTCCTTAGCTTAGGTCTTAATGTTTGATTACTAATTCAAGGTTTAAATTAGGTGATTTAGTAAAGTTTAGAGGTAAAAAAATTGAAGAAAATGGAGGAGAGAAGAGAGAGAAGTTGGAATGGAAGAGAAGAGGAAGAAGAAGGAGGAATAGTGTTGATAAGTGTTGCTTTTAAGTAGTAAAGTCAAACTTGACTACTTAATTTTATGTTAAATGAATGACTATGATTTAGTCTCTAGTATTCTCATCCAAGGGCTTTGAAATTTGACAAGGTAAAATTATTGTTTTAGTTCATAAATTAATGGGTTATTTATAGTTTGGTCCTTGAAGTTCAGCTATAAATAGGGTTTAGCTTAAGCTTAGAATTCATTCCAAAATCATTCCACAACTAGAGAAGTTAGAGAGTTTTAGAGAGAGTTGTTTCTTATTTTATCAAGAGAGAATTTTCATTATTTCTCCTTATTAAATTGTAAGAAGTTGTAATTCCTAATTTCTTATAGTGAAATTTTTCTAACCTTGCCTATAGTTTTTACCTCATATCATTTAGGGGTTTTTCTGCGTAAAGTCTGGATCTTCTTTATTTTCATTATTATTTTCTTGATCTATCATTTGTAATTTTGCTCTATACAATGACCGTATTTCGCAACAATTGGTATAAGAGCTTGATTTAGGTGTGTATATCTACTTATTATTTGCTTTGTGGTTACCACTAATAGTTGGATCCTTCATAACAAAAAATAAGTTAAATATTACTCACTTATTTAAGGTGCGGGCGTACTATTCACATCAAATGGTTAAATATGCGAGCTATCTATAGAAGCAATAGCAGTGAAATTTGAGATTGAAAAGTTCAACAAGAGTAATTCCTCACCGTGGAAGATGAAAATAAAGGCTATCCAAGGAAAGACAACTGTCTAGTGGCTATCGGTGAAATAAAAGCAAATTTCACAAATGACAATAAATTGAACAACATGAACGGGAATGCTATTGCAATTCTTCATTTAGCACTAGCAGATGAAGTATTGTTAAGCATAGAGGAGAAGAAGACAACAAAGAAGGTTTGGGATCATCTCACCAAATTGTACGAGGCCAAATCACTACACAATAAAATTTTTCTTAAAAGGAAACTTGACACTCTTCGGATGTCTGAATCCACTTCAATGACAGAGCACCTAAACACATTGAATACTCTATTTTCTCAACTCACATTTCTAAGCTATAAAATAGAGACACAAGAACGTGTTTAGCTTCTACTTCAGACTCTACCTGATTCGTATGATCAACTCATCATCAACTTGACAAACAACATCCTTACGGATTATCTAGTCTTTGATGATGTTGCAACTACAATTCTAAAAGAAGAAAATTGGCCCAAGAATAAGGAAGATAGATAAACAAATCTACAACAAGCAGAGGCTTTAACGGTGATGAGAGAAAGATCAACAGAACATGACCAAAGTGGAGTCACAACCAAAGTAGATCAAAGTCTAGAAGTGAGAAGAATTTAAAGTGCTACAACTGTGGCAAGAAGAGTCACTTAAAGAGGAATTGTTGGAATTTATCTAAAAATTCTGATCCTCATTTAAATATTGCAAAATACTTCAGATGATGGAAATGCTCTTAGTTGTGAAGCATCAACTGCTATGGAAGGTAGAAAAAGATTTGCAGATGTATGGCTTATTGACTCGGGAACCACATATCATGACCTCTAAAAGAGAATGGTTTCATCATTATGAACCTATCTCAGGACGATCTGTGTACAGTTGTAATGATCATGCCTTGGAGATCATTGGCATTGGAACCATCAAATTGAAGATATATGATAGAACAATTCAAACTGTTCGAGATGAGCGACATGTGAAGGGCCTAAAGAAAAATCAATTATCCTACAGGTTGTTTGATGATAGTGCTTGCAAAATTGAAAGTGTGAAGGTAATCATGAAAGTGCTCCATGGAGCACTTATGGTGATGAAAGGAGAAAAAATAGCTGTAGATTTATATATGCTAAAGGGAGAGACTTTGCAAGAAGTAGTGGCATCTGTTTCCTCAAGTAGTTCAAATTTTGCAGTGCTATGACATCAAAAACTTGGACACATGTTGGAATAAGGAATGAAAATCCTTGTGAAGCAAAAGCAACTTCAAGGACTAATAAACATATCACTTCCTTTGTGTGAACAATGCATTACAAGTAAGCAACATCATTTAAAATTCACAGGTCAAATTCTAGAAGCAAAGATATTCAAAAATTGTTTCACTTTGATGTATGGCAAGCACCGGTTCCATCCTCAAGCGGAGCAAAGTACTTTGTTTCTTTCATTGATGATTACTCTAGGAGATGTTGGGTGTACCCTATCAAGAGGAAGGCAGATGTGTTTCTAATCTTTAAAGCTTTCAAAGGGAGAGTAGAATTTGATTTTGAAAAGAAATCAAGTGTTTCCGAATAGATAATGGAGGAGATTATACAAGTGATGAATTTGAGGACTTCTACAGGAAAGAAGGCATTAAATGACAGTTCACAGTGGTGTACACTCCTCCATAAAATGGAGTTTCAGAGCGGAGGAACAAAACTTTGTTAGAAAGAATAAGGGCAATGTTGAGAGCTGCAGACCCAGAGAAAAATTTCTAAGTAAAAGCAATCAATACCACATGTTATTTAGTGAATCGAGCTCCATCAATTGCAATTGCGTGAAAAGCTCCAATGGAGATATGGACTGGCAAGCCAGTTGATTATTCAAACCTCCATGTATTTGGAAGTACTATGTACATGATGTACAAGGCCAAAGAAATCACAAAGCTGGATCCAAAATCCAGAAAATGCAGATTCTTGGGGTATGCTGATGGTGTGAAGGGGTATCATTTGTGGGATCCCACTAGCTACAGAGTTATAATCAGTAGGGATGTTATCTTTATAGAAGACAAGCTACAAAGGCAAGAAAAAGATTATATCACTTTAAAAGAAAAATCAGAGGCTACAATGATATAGGTGGAAAGGAGTTTGAACAAAATGATTCTTCTAAAGCTACACCAGAGCACTAGGAACCAGAACTAGAACCAGAACTAGAGAATTCTAAAGCTCCAATAATTCGTCAATCATATCCTGTAAAAAGGTGTCCCACTTGGCACTCAGATTATGTTATGGAAGGCAAGCATATTAGCTTGTAACTGAGGATGGAGAACTATCAACTTTCCAAAAGGCAATGAGTAATTTAGACGCTTCTCAGTGGATGTTAGCAATGCAAGAAGAAATTGAAGCCCTTCATAAAAATAATACATGGGAGCTTATGTCACAACCACAAGGAAGGAAGCCAATTGGTAATAAATGGGTTTTCAAAATCAAACAAAATGTTGATGATCAAGTGGAGAGGTATCGTGCAAGACTGGTGGTGAAAGGATATGCTGAGAAAGAAGGGATTGATTTCAATGAAATATTCTCTCCTGTGGTTTGATTGACGACAGTTTTGAGTAGCATTGGCAATGTGTGCTAAATTTGACTTGCATCTAGAGCAATTAGATGTTAAAACTCATTTTCTTCATGGAGATCTTGAAGAAGAAATTTTTATGCTCCTGCTTGAGAGATTTGAAGAAAAAGGAAAGGAGAACTTAGTTTGCAGGTTGAAAAAATCTCTATACAGTTTAACATAGGTGCCAAGATGTTGATACAAGAGATTTGATTCCTTTATTGTGAGCCTTGGATATAATAGACTTAATGCAGACCCTTGCACTTACTTCAAGAGGTTTAGTGAAAAAGATTTTGTTATATTGTTGTTGTATATGGATGACATGTCAGTTGCAGACCCCAACAAAGATCATATTGAAGAATTAAAGGCACAATTGGATAGGGAATTTGAAACAAAGGACTTGGGACCAACAAACAAGATTCTAAGGATGCAAATTCACTAAGATATGAGTAATAGGAAGATTTGGCTTTCACAAAAGAATTATTTAAAGAAAATCTTGTCATGATTCAACATGCAAGATTATAAGTCAATTTCTACCCTTCTTCCTATTAATTTAACATTATCCTCCAGTATGAGTCCTAGCAGTGAAGAAGAGATGATGGAGATGTCTCGAGTACTGTATGCATCAACAGTGGGAAGTTTAATATTTGCTATGATTTGCACAAGACCAAACATCGCACAATGATGGGTGTCAAGACTACCAAAAATAAATCTTACTCTTCCTATTCTAAGTAATTTATAGATAGGTGAGAAGGGTTAAATCCTAGAGACTAATAAAGGCTGATTTTTAAATTAAAACCAGTTGATAAAATAATAAAATAAAAAAGGGCGGGTTTTGATCAAAGTAGCAATTGAAAAATAACAAGGTAACCAGAAAGTGATAAAATAAATAATTAAAATCAATGGAAGAAACGATTCAGCCAAAGGTGATTTATAGTATGGGATTCTCTTGATTGATCATTGATACAAAGATAATTCAATGATTCGAAAGACTGACAGGTTATAATCTTTGGACAAGCGCCTCCAAAAAATCTTTCCGTAATATTAGATTAAATAGACAAGCGCTAGAATAATCCCTAACTAGCAAATAACCCTAAACAAGCGATAAAATTTAATTCACTAGTAGCAATAAAAATAAGAAAGTCCTTGCCATATTCAACAAACTTACAAGCGTATTTCATTTAAAATAGATTGTGGGTTTCCATAATATAATCCAAAGGTCTGATCACAATCAAATTATATTATTCGCTACTTATTCAATTCAGTTAGACAATACGAATCTCAACTTTGTTGATGACTATATGCTTTCCTATTCGATTAATCAACAGGCCCTTATTAAATAAACAAAAAAAATAGAGATGGGGTTTCTCATCAGATTCAAAAAACACACAAAAGTCAATCGAAATTAAAGAATAAACTTATCGCATTTAGATCTCACAATCTTGAAGAATCCCTACTTGAAATCAACCTTTGACAGAAATAATAAGTTTAGCCACTCATGGCTGTGGAGAAAACAAAGAATAAAAATAAACCCTAAAGAGAACTACTGCTATTTTGAAAAATAAGGAGAGAGGAGATGATGGGTTCCCCTTTACAAAATTTAAGATCCTATATATAATGGAGAAAAGAAACCCTAAAAATAAATATATTTTAAAGAATATCTAAATATTTAAATTGAGTATCTGTCGAATCCCTTAAAAGGTGGGCTACCTTGCATTTTAAATGATATTTTTGTAACTGTCAAGATTCTATAAAAGTTCAGGTCATGTTGGTATAACGCTTGCTTAAGCGCAACTCAAAAACTTTCAGGAGGTTTCGTTCAGCTTTAGACCCAACTCTATAGTGCTTGCCCAAGCGCTATCTCAAAACTTTCATAATGCTTTGCTCTGTTGTGGATCCACCTTTGTAACGCTTGCCCAAGCGCTATCCAAAAACTTCCTGGGGCTTTATTCTCCTTCGTGTTGATCTCTACTGATGCTTGCCCAAGCGTAAGCTAAAAACTTTCAGCTTTCTGAGAATCTAGCTCCAACTTGGTTGCTTCATCAAAAATTCAAGAAATCAATATCCAAAGCTCCCTTTTGAATAAATCTAGTATAACCTATGGAAAATATGAAAACCAAATGAAAATCCTCATTTTAAATAAAAATTATCCATAGAAAATAATCAAACAAATGATATTTCATGCTAAATTAACAAGTTATCACACAAGTAGTGGGAGTGATTAGTTGGTACATGGCGAATCCTGGCAGAGAGCATTGGAATGCTATGAAAAGGATCCTAAGATACATCAAGGGAACCTTAAATGTTGCATTATGTTACGGAGGATCAGACATTCTTATCAAGGGGTATATTGATTCTGACCATACAGGAGACTTGGATAAGAGCAAATCCACCATATGTTATGTGTTTACAGTTGTTGGTGGTGCTATAAGCTGGGTTTCAAAACTGCAATTGATTGTGGCTACGTCAACAACGGAAGCAGAATATATAGCAACTACTTAAGTAAAGAAGCAATATGGCTAAAAATGGTGTTGGAGGAGCTCAAGCACAAACAAGAGTATGTCTCTTTATTTTATGATAGTCAGAGTGTCTGGCATCTTACAAGAAATCTAGCCTTTTATTCAAGAACAAAACACATTCAGGTCCTATATCACTTCGTTCATAAAAAAGTGGAAGAATGATTTGTAGATATGTAGAAAATCCATACCAATGACAACATAGCAGATTTCATGACAACGGCAATCAACACTGATAAGTTTGCATGGTGTCGATCCTCTTGTGGCCTGATAGAGACGTAAGCAACATGAAAAGTGCAAGGCAGAAAGAATGGTGTGAAAATATGATTATTCTAATCAAATCTTCAAGTGAGAGATTGTTATGAAATGTGAGTGGCTGCCATTCAAAATTTGCAACTATCAACCAATAATTGTCAAAGCAAAATTAGGCACCTCCTTTGAAATTTGACGAGGAAAAATTATTATTCTAGTTCCTAAATTAATGAGTTATTTGTACCTTGGTCTTTGAAGCTCAACTATAAATAGGCCTTAGCTTAAACTTAAAATTCATTCCAAATCATTCCACAACTAAAGAAGTTAGAGAGTTTTAAAAAGAGAGTTGTTTCTCCTTTTATCAAGAGAGAATTTTCATTGTTTCTCCTTATTAAATTGAGAGAAGTTGTAATTCCTAATTTCTTATAGTGAAATTATTCTATCCTTGCCCGTGGTTTTACCCTACATTGTTTTTGGGTTTTTCTACGTAAAATCTGTGTCTTTTTTATTTTCATTGTTATTTTCTCGATCTATCATTTGCAATTTTACTCCATACGACGACCGTATTTCACAATATGCTAGCCATCCAAGAAAGAATCATATGAGTACAAATAAGTGAAAAAAGAAAATAATAAGCAAGTTTCAAAATGAAAGCAAAGATTTATTTCTAAAAATTGCATTTCATCCAAATTTTTCTCCCATTTCAATGAAATTAAAAAAAAAAGAAAAAGGTAAGAACACTGATTTTGCACAAGTTCTAATAAAAACACTCAATAGAAAATACACTTTCAATCCAACACCAAATCTCTATAGAGAGAAAGAGAGACCATTGTCATCATCGGAATAGAAAGAAGAGTGAGAAGAACATTGTGAAAGCCAGCTTTACTAGAGTAATTTTCAACTTTATAAGATGGCAACAACATTGTTCTGACATAGCACTAGAAGCCATTTGTTTCATGGAATCAAAGCATCAGAGACCGAGACAGAGACAAAGAGTAGATATACACATATCTTTTAAAGCGAAAATTAGTCTTTTCAAGGCAAGCATTAATAATAATAACAATAATAATAATAATAATTAAAAAGGAAAATTTTTGGTATAAAAACTCTATTTCTCACCTTTGGCTCCCATTTTAATGGTAGACAAATGGCAAAAACATTGAAAAACGGACTAATGGTATAACAATTTGACAGAAGAAAAACGTAGGAAGAATGTATTTTTGAAAATACGAGGGTAAGTTGATTATTTTGGCAAAATAAAGGGATAAAATCGTAATGTTCTATAATGTAATAGTTTTTATTGAAAATTAAAGAGAATATTTTAGATTGATTCTTATGTCAATCAAATCTATTTTAAATAAAAAATTAGATAACAAGTAGTTTTATGAATTAAATTAGATACCTTATTTATGATTATAAATTAAAAAAATCGGGAAGAAGCTTCAAAATAGCCCCTAAACTAATATCAATTTTTTTCGAAAAAATTCCCACTAGCTTGGGCTTAAAGGTAAAAAATGCTCATTTTCTTTTTTGTCCAGCTTTTGTTTGCCTCATATGGTCAACTTAAAGTAAAATAATTATTAACTTTATTTTATTAATAAAAGTGAAAAGTAAAGAAAGAGAGTCAAAAAACGCTGAATCTCTCCTCCTCCTCTCCAACACTTAAAAACGGAATAAAAGAAAATTAGAGAAGACAAAAAAGGCATATCACTAAACTTCCATGCACTCTTTACCTTCAAAAGACTATCCATGTCAAATATGTCTCTTCTCTTCCATTATCTCTTCTTTCTTTATCCCTATTTTTTTTTTCGATCATCGAATGACCCATACCTTCTAGTTTTATTCCAGCTTTTGTTAAAAAAGTGGAAACCCATTTACAACTCATTAATAAGACCATTCTGCCACCCACCACCTTAACTGTACAGTTCCTATATAATTGAGTTAAAAAGTACATTTCATTCAAACCAAACACCTTCAACATCAAAATCCATAGACATGAGCATTTTATCTTAATATTTTCATATTTATATATTTTAACAAATTTATATTTTAGATACAAATACAATGAATAAACTTAAATTATCATTTTCCATTTTTATATTTTCCTCCTCAAATATTTGCATATTTTTCTCTGAATCTGTATGTATCCATATAATTAATATTATTATTCAAAAAAATTAAATATTAAATGATAAATGATAACTCAAGGAGTCTTGCCCTAAGGCATGAGAGCCGCCTTGCCTTTGTGCATGTGAGTGGCTATTTCACGAGTTTTGATGGATATGGAGGAGCATCCAGTTATCCCTAGGCTATGGAGAAGGATCTGGCAACACTTGCACTATCCAATGATGAGGATCAAGTGGTTATTGTTCACAATGCGTTAGTGCTGGAGATTCAGCCAGATTACGCCCTTTGTTTCATGGGATGACTCTTTATGAGCAAAAAAGTTAACTATAGAGCAATGAAATCTGTTTTGGCAAACCTTTGGCAATGAGGTCAAGGAATTTATTTTTCAGAGGTTGCACCAAAAGTCTTTCTGTTTTAGTTTTTCCATCCTATTGATGTATGCAGAGTTTGGAGTGGCAGGTCGTGGCCTTTTAATAATCATCTTCTTGTAATGGACAGAATTCCTACCAATATGGATCCCCGAGATGTGCCTCTCTTCTTTATTGAATTATAGGTATAGGTTCATGGACTGCCTACCGGCTTTATGTCAGAGAGTATTGGCTAGTTCTTGGGTCAGTTCATTAGCTCTTTTGTTTCGTATGACCTTAATAACAATGTCTCAATCTAGAGGTCTTTTATGCGTATTCGTGTTTGGGTGGATGTCCGTCTGCCTTTGGAACGACGTAAGTGGCTAAGGAATGGTAAGGGAGTTGAAGCTGTGGCTTAGTTTAATTATGAATGACTACCTATTTTTTGCTATATATGTGGTGCGTTGGGTCATAATGACCAAAATTATGATTCTTTGTACTCCACACCTATTGTTGATAGCTAAGAGATGATACCTTATGGCTGGGGTCCATGCATTAAAGCCTTTGTTCGCCAAAGTTCATCATCTCTTGATGACCAGCGTGGTTTAGAGACGCTAGTGGTGCTCCTTTGGATGATGCTATTGAACCTTCCTTGCAGAGTATTCCTAAAATTATTCCTGCCTCCGAGGACTGTGTAGTATTGGGTGTTGCTCATTTACATGCAGCCTCTTCTTCTAGCATTTTTGGTGCGAGTGAGTTGCCTATGATTAGACTTAACAATGAGAAGGATGGTGAGATGATATGTTGGTGATTGAAGCTAAAAAAGAGCTCGGGTTGTTAGTGTTCCAACAGTTGTATGGGAAGCCATGTTTGTGGATGCTACTATTGAAGCTTTTGCATCAAAGGCGAGTCTTGACAGGGGTCAGGCCCGCAGAGACCAATGAGTTTACTCAGTTGGAACTATTAAGGACTGGGCAATCCTCATGCAGTTAATGCTCTTAAGGAGTTAGTTCACTCTAATAAGCCTATTTTTCTTTTTCTTATGGAAACTCTTGTTATTTCTTTTCGTATTCAGCAAATAAAAGTATCTTTGGGTTACGATTATTATTTTGTGTTGATGCTATTGGTTGTAGTGGTGGTTTGGCTTTATTTTGGAATTCTAATGTGGATCTATCTATAAATAATGTTTCTCCTAATTTTATTGATGCTACTGTTAATTATCATTCTTCAACTCCTTGGGGTCTCACTAGCTATTATGGCTTTCCTGGACGTAGCCTTAGACAATTGTTATGGAATTTGATTCATTCATTGGCAGGTAGTTCTCCATTGGCAATATTAATGACTTATTGTTTGAGCATGAGAAAAAGGGTGGGGCGAAGAGACCTCAATGTTTGTATACGGGGTTCCAAAATATTATTACTAATTGTAATTTAGTCGATTTGGGCATGTCAGGTTATCCCGTTACTTAGTTCCATGGCAACGGTCCTCATCGAATAGAGGAAAGATTAGATCGTGCCTTCTCTACTCAAGAATGGATGAGTATTTCCCAAATTATTCGGTTGTTAATCTCTGTCACTTAGTTTCAAATCACTCCCCGCTTCTCATGAAGCTTTTCACTTCTACTATTGCCCAAAGATGATTTGGTTTTAGGTTTGAGAATTATTAGCTTCTTGAGGAGGGGTTTTTCGAGTTGGTTCGTAATCAATGGCTTAGTCATGTGGGTACTAGTGTTATTATGTGGAAGAGATGTGTTGTGAATTCCATCTCTGTATGGTCACGTATGTCGCAAGGGAATTTTCAGACTAAAGTTAAATCTTTGTATCGTGAGTTGTAAACTTTAAGAGATTCGAGTGATTTTGATGGTGATGCCCATATTGCTAAAAAAGACGTAATTAATCTGGCTCTTGTTTAGGAGGAGCTCTTTTGGAAGCAACGTGCCAAGTCCTTTTGGCTTTCTAATGGAGATCAAAATTCTACATACTTTCATGCTTCTGCTTCTAAACGACGCCGACAAAATCAAATTTTTAGATTAAAGGATGAAACTGGGGCTTGGGCTGAGGATCCTAATATTATGACTGAAATGGTACACACTTACTTTCATAATCTGTTTGCTCCTTCAAATGTGCAAATGGATCGTGTTCTTCACGCCATTCAACCTATTATTACTAGTAGTGACAATGAGTTGGTTTTAGCTCCTTTCCATGATGATGAAATCAAGGTGGCCATATTCTCAATGCATCCGGATAAAGCTCCCAGCCTTGATGGATTCAATCTGTGTTTTTACCAAAAGTTCTAGCCTATCATCAGTCCTGACATTATTCAAGCTTGCAAAGACTGGCTTGGTGTAGGTGCATTTCCTCCAGGGCTTACTGATACCGTTGTCACTCTTATTCCAAAGGTTGATCATCCTTCTACCGTTAAAGATTTTCACCTAATACCACTGTGTAATGTCTTATACAAAATTGTGGCTAAGGTTTTAGCTAATAGACTTAAACGAGTGCTAGATAAAGTTGTGTCACCATCTCAGTCTGATTTTGTCCCAGGCCGACTCATTACTGATAATATTTATAGTGGATTTTGAGTTTATTCATTATATGAAGCGCCGAAATAAAAGCAGGAAGGGTTTTACAGCCTTGAAGGTTGATATTTCAAAACCTTATGATCGAGTTGACTAGGGCTATCTTCGAGCTGTTATGTTGTAGATGGGTTTTTCTTCTCAATGGGTTCAACTTATTATGATGTGTGTTGATACAGTTAACTATTTTGTCTCCTTTAATGGCACTTCTATTGGTCCTATTATTCCTCATAGAGGACTCTGTCAGGGTTGTCCGCCACCCCTTTACCTTTTTATTTTGTGTACGGAGGGTTTGTCTGCTCTATTTCGGCAAGCTGAAGCACATGGTCTCATTCATGGATGTAAAGTGACCCATGGAGTGCCTAGTATTACTCATTTGTGGTTTGCTGATGACAGTTTTTTCTTTTTTTGGGCCACAGATCCAGAGGCTTTTATTGTGCGAAATATTCTGCAGACCTATGAGATGGCCTAAGGCCAATCCACTAATTTGCAAAAGTTGGGTTTAGTGCAAATGTCTCCTCTGATAGGCGAACTCATCTCTCGGGTATCTTAAATATGTTTCATCCTCTCGACCATGGTCGTTACTTGGGTCTACCGTCTCTAGTGGGTCGAAATAAGAAAGCTATCTTTTGTATGAGGTCTCGTGTTTTTGGCTGGCACCAAAAACTAATATCTCGTGGTGGTAAAGTCGTTCTTCTCAAGGCAGTGGCACAAGCTTGCCAGCTTATTCTATGAGTGTCTTTCTCCTTCCTATGACTTTATCTGATGAGTTACAGAAAATGATGAACTCTTTCTAGTGGGGCTCAAAGCCGAATGTTACTCGGTCTATACATTGGCTTTCATAGGATAATATGTGTTCCAGTAAAGAATCTGGTGGCCTTGGTTTTCAACATTTGTGTGCCTTTAATTTAGCTCTCTTAGCTAAATAGGGTTGGAGATTACTTACATCTTCACCTACCCTTCTTTATTCTGTTCTCAAAGCTATATATTTTTCACGGGTGGATTTCATGGATGCGATTGAAGGTCCAGTTTCTTATGGAAGGGTTTTGTCAAGGCTATAGAGGTGTTAAGGCATGGGTTTCGATGGCAAATTGGTTTGGGATCTTATGTTAATGTATGGCGAGATGCATGGATAGCTAATGATAATTCTTTATTGGCTTCATCTCATGTGATCCCTAACTTTGATGATCTAACAGTTGCGCATTTGAAGTTGAATATAGGTCATCGGAACGAGCCTTGGGTGCATGGTCTATTCCATCCAAAGGAGGAAATTAAGATTTTGTCTATGCCTATCTTTCAACGATCTGCGTCTGATAGATTAGTGTGGCACTGGACAAATCATGGTAGTTATACAGTGAAATCAGGTTACCATTGTATTATAAATATTGCCTTACAGCAAGCTAATCTCTTAGTGAGCCTTGTATGGAGGGGTTTGTGGAATTTAAAAATACCATAAAAAGTCTCTGTGTTTCTATGGCATGCTTATAGGAATATTATCTCGACCAATACAAGATTGATTGATAACGGGGTGCATATTTTGCCATCATGTCCATTTTGCAGTGAGAATGAGACTTTATGCATGCCTTGCTCTATTGCGATTTTGCCTGTCACTGCTGGTTATTACAATATGATATTATTGTGCCACAAGGATACTAGTCCTTCTTTGAAGTCTTTGAGACATTATTGGGTTTGGAGAATGCTCAGCTTAAACAATTTGCAATGTTGGCTTGGAATATTTGGAATGCTCGTAATTCTTTGGTATGGCAATCAATTAGACGTTCTCCCTATTCTATGTCTACTTTTGCTTCTCAGTATCTAAGGGAACTGTAGAATGATGTTGCTTCATTTAAGCATTTTGGTCTGCCTATGGCTTCAATTACCCCCGTAGCTAGTGATACTTGGTGTGCGCCACCTGAAGGTGTTATTAAAGGCAATACAAATGTTGCTCTTTTTTCGGATAGTCATTAATTCTCTTTGGCGGCTGTATTTCATGACCACACTAGGGCTTTTCTCACAGCAATTTATGGTTATTTTGTTGGCCTAGTGTCTCCTTTAATAGCAGAAACAACAACTTTGCGATAGGTTGTTAGATGGCTCTCTTGGCAACAATGGAGACCTGTTATATTAGAAGTGGATAATCTTCAAGTTGCTACTGCTGTTAAAAATCTGCACGTTAATATGTTAGATTGGGGAAGGCTTGTTTTAGATGTGAAATGGTATCTGCATCAACTAGGAGATGTTGCAATCTCGTGGATAAAGAGAAAGGCAAATCTGTCGGCTCACTATCTTGCTAGAGAGGCTTGTAATTTTGATGATTTTTGTGTTTGGAACGTTGCCCCTCCTTTCTTCGAGCATGTTAAAACTCTTGTTGCTACTTGATTCTGATGACATTTCCTTCTCATGTGAAAAAAAAAACTTAAATTATCAATAATATAGTTACTTTTTACTTTGTCAAATAAAATAAAAAAGTAATTATAATGCAAAAATTGATCACTCTAAATAAAAAATATTGAATAATATTACAAAATCCCTAAACCCTAGTGTCTTCCAAACACTACCTTTCTCCCCTAATTTTTTATGAATCCTGTTTTCCCTTATTATTATTTTCTAGTGATGGATCAAGCTTTGGCATCCCTGTCTATTGATGATGCTGAAGAGGAGGCATTACATATGGTTATAGCAACTATTGTGGCTTCCCTTAAATATGAGTTCTGTATGGTGGGGATGTTCCTTACTATGAGCCCCATTCACTTCCCATTGATGCTTAATATGTTAGCAGATATGTGGCATCCTATTGGGGGTATTACGATCACTGTGTTGGGGGCAAAATGATTTTTGTTTCGTATTTCTTGGCTGGAACAAGGTATTTTCCCTCATGGACTTTTTGATACTTTGATTATGCTGATCCCAAAAATTAATATCCCTGAGTCAGTTAAAGATTATCGACCTATTTCTTTATGTAATGTGTTGTATAGGATTTTGGCTAAAGTACTAGCAAATAGGCTTAAGAAGATTTTACCCCATGTTATTTCTCAAAGCCAATCTGCGTTTGTACCTGGAACGTTAATTACAGATAATATATTGGTTGCTTTTGAGACTATTCATAGTATGAAAAGGCTTTCTTGGGGTCATATTGGGTCTTTAGCTTTGAAGATAGATATTAGTAAGGTTTATGATCGGGTGGACTGGGATTTTTTGAAGTTATGATGTCGAGCTTAGGGTTTGATTCTAAATGGATTGAGTGGATGATGTTATGTGTTTTGCAGGTTTCTTATTCTGTTCTAGTTAATGGGGAGGTGGTGGGGCCTATTGATCCTAGGAGGGGTATTAGACAAGGGGATCCACTATCTCCATATCTTTCTATTTTATGTGCTGAAGGATTATCAGTCCTATTAAATGAGGCGAAGAGAAGGGGGGAGATACATGGGCATCGTATAGGGGTTGGGTGTCCGCGAGCGTCTCATCTTTTCTTTGTGGATGACTCGCATTTATTTTTTCAGGTGATGGGTGTCGAGGCCACCAAAAATAGTTCCTACTCTTCCTATACTAAATAACTTGTAGATAGGGTGAGAATGGTCGAACCCTAAAGACTAATAAAACCTAGTTTTTAAATTGATATCAATTGATAAAAACAAATAAATACAAAGGGGGTTTTGATTAAAGTAATAATCGAGAAAAATAACTCGGTAACAGAAAGTGATAAAAATAAATAATTGAAATCAATAGTAGAAATAATTTAGCTAAGGGTGATTCATAGTATGGGATTCTCTTGATTGATCATTGATACAAAAATAGTTCTATAATTCGAAAAACTGACAAGTTATAATCTTTAGACAAGCGCCTCCGAAAAATCCTTTCGTGATATTAGATTAAGCAGACAAGCACTACAATAATCCCTAACTAGCAAACAACCCTAAACAAGCAATAGAATTTAATTCACTAGCAGCAATAAAAACTAGAAAGACCCTGCCGTATTCAACAAACTTACAAGCGTAGTTCATTTAAAATAGATTATGGGTTTTCATAATATAATTTGAAGGCTTGGTCACAATCAAATTATACTATTCGCTACTTGTTCAATTCAGTTAGACAATACGAATCTCAACTTATTTGATAGTTATATGCTTTCCTATTAGATTGAACAATGGGCTCTTATTGAACAAACAACAAGAAAACAATAGAGATAGAGTTTCTCATAAATTCAGAAAACACACAAAAGCCAATCGAATTAAAAGAATACACTTATCATATTTAAATCTCACAATCATGAAGAATTCCTACTTGAAATCAACCCTTGACTGAAAATATTGAGCTTAGTCGCTCATGGCTGTGAAGAACACCAAAAATAAAAATACATCTGCTGATCTATTCTAAAAGTAGTAATGAAAATGAAGAGGAAGAAATTCCCTTTTACAATTCTTCAAATACTATATATAGAGGAGAAAGGAAATCACTAAAAATAAATAATATCTTTTAAAAATCTAAAATATTTAATTAAATATTTGTAAAATCCCTAAAAACTAGGTCAGCTTGCACTTAAAAGATTTTCTCGCCTCTGATAAGATTTGCAAAAATTCATGTCGCATCTCTCTAGCGCTTGCCTAAGCGTTATTACAAAACTTCCAGGAGCTTTTCTCTCAGCTGCGGGCGCAGACTGCATAGCGCTTACCCAAGCGCGACACAAAGACATCTAGCAGTGTTCCTCTCTCTTGGATTGATCTCTCTCTGTGCTTGCCCAAGTGTTAACCGCAGACTTCTAGAGGCTTTTTGAGGACTTAGCAACAATTTGATATCTTCATCAAAACTTCACGAAATTAACCTCCAAAGCTTCCTTTTCATTGAATCTAGCATATCCTATGGGAAATATGAAACTAAATGAAAAATCTCCATTTTAACCACAAATCACCCATAGACAATAAACCAATATGGTGTTTGATGCTAAATTGACAAGTTATCAAATTTCCCCACACTTAATCCATGCTTATCCTCAAGCATGACCAAAGTCTCAATCAAACTCACAAAGAAATATACTTCACCCTATAATAGCATTCTTTAACAAAAGATTGAAAATTTGAAAAGAAAGACAGGCAAGGTAATAATCATCATTGTTTATTCCATCAACACAATACCATACCAATATATAGCAACCTTAAGGTATCCCTTTAAGTACAAAACATAAAGACTTGAAAATTTTATGCACACAACTTATTAAGTTTCACAAAAATTTAAGTTGTCGCATCTCAAAACATAAAGTTAACCTACCAAAGTATAATACTCTAAGATGTGGTGTAATTTTTTTCAAAAGAAAGGAAGGTGTCTTCTCCACTCTTCATTTTTCATTTATTTTGTTTCAATTTTTGGAGAACTCATGTGCATTACCGCTTTTTTTTTCTCCATTTTTTTCTTTTTTTTTTTTATTTTGCAACTTTTTAGAGAACTCATGTGCATTACTGCTTTTTTTCATTCTCTTTTATTCCTCACCTTTTACATCGCTTTGCGCAATTTGCACCCTCCATCCTTTCAAATCATACATCCAAACATCCAAGAGTAATACTTTAAATAAGTTAAACAAAGTTTTAATATATACACAATAGCGAATTAAGCACAAGCAATTTAAAGTTTTACCTATTAATGAAGTCTAAATGATTTGTACAAAAATAGAATGATTAGGAGATGCTATCTACAGTATGAAGAAGATAGAAGTTTACAATAAAGACTACTATTACTTGCCTAAAATTTTAAAGAGCCAATTTAATGTAAAAGAAACTAGTTAAAGGGCAAAGAATGCCTCTCATGAGCTCAAAAGAGAAAATCAATCATGCTTTAAGACAAGAAAGAAATTTGCAAAATTTGTATATACAAAGTAACAACACAAATTCTCATGGAATAAGTAGGGTAATACTAAGTAATCAATGAAATATTCAAAAATAAACTGGAAAAACAAATAAATCACAAACAAGCTTCCAAAAGCACATCCTCCCCCACACTAACTCCTCACATTGTCCCCAATGTGGAATCATCAACAACACAAAGGGAGGCTCAATTTCAAAAAAGAATAAGAAAAAGGAAAGAAAAAGGAAGGAAAGCTTCCTTGTGGAGGAGGCAGATGCAGAGCTAAGCTGAGGACAGGGGCCAAGATAACCCTAAATGATGCGCAATGGCATGTAGTGTTGAGTGGACCTCGGTGACCTTGGAAGTAAGAGAGTCAATCTTGCCCCCCAAACGCTCCATGCAAGACGCCAAAGATGGAGATGCCTCGGGTTGGGCAGTACGAGGAGAGGATGTCGAAGGCATAGTGGCAATGTCCTTTCTCTTACGGAAGACGTGCTGATGGTGGAATAATGGGACCTGCAGGAGCAAAAACAAAAGAACCGCTCTCCTCGCGGCACAATAAGCCCATAGAATCTAAAACAGGTAAATCCAATGGAGGCATGGTACAAGCAATATGCAAACTATATGCATCAAGATCCAAGAAACCCTATCTAATAGCTAGCATAGTGATAATAGATCCTAAAAGCATGTCTCGTCTAGTACGAATGATATTCTCAAATTGGGTGACAAGCCAAAAAATGTGTAGGCTAAGAAATGGTATGACAACTCAAGTTTTGAGAGGGCAGTAGTATCCTCAGTGCGGCCAGAGAATGTGTAGGCCAAGAAATGGTGAATATAACGCAATGTAGCACTCTGAATCAGATTGGCCTTAGACCGACTAGCAGAAAAGAGAATATCAGGCTTACTGGTGAGTGCCCTATAAGCATCTAAAGCATCGAACTCATCAGGATAATCACAGTAAGCATTCAAATATGCAGCACTCGCAGCAGACTCAGTATCAAGTACACCTAAAGCGATATTAAAAAATGTAACAGAAAAGCTAAGCATGCAACCCATCAAGCAAAATCGAATGGTATCAGGTGTACTAAGACTGAAAGACTCAAAAGAATGGACAAATTCAAATGTCGAATAAAATTCCAAACAAAGTTCGACGAATGTAGGACATTGACAAAAGAAAAACTCCCTCCAACCAATAATATCAACCAAAGCACAGAATTTATCATGCAAATGAAGCGTAACAAGGGAGGGCACATCAGCAGACTAACATGGTATTATTTCAAGGGTTCGGACAAAGGCATACCTCTGCTTGTGGACAACCAAATCAACATTCAACGCAATATCCAAGTCAGTAATGTTAGGAAAGTATCGACTTTTACCTTTCTTCATTCGGGCACGACTTCGCAGTGGAGGTACAGTAGAGGCAGTCTGGTTGACAGAAACAGATGGCTCAGCAGTAGGGGAAGAAGGCGCATCAGCAGAAATGGATGTGGGAGAAGGAATTGGAGCAGCGGGACGTCGCGAAGGTCATCGCGCAGCTTGTCGCGGCTGTGCTATCGCTGGTGGCGCGATGCGTCAATCACGCTGGGTCTGGCAGCGGGTTTGACGTCCTGAGGTGGCTGGGGATTGTGGCAAAGGCAGAGTCGCAGCCACCTGACTCTATCGCTGGCGTCGAGTAGTGGTTGAGCTCGATGCGGCGGCAGCAGTTGAAAGCTACGATTCCATCAGCGAAACAGAGTGCGAAACCTCCTGTGGCAACGCGCCGCTGGTTTCGGGAGCGGTAGAAGGAGACGCAATAGGTGTTGTCGGTGACGGAGAACGCGACTCGCTCTCCTTGTCTGAACCAGAGCACGACAGCGACGTGGATGGTGTAGACGAAGGGCACAGCAGCGGGGTGGAGATGGTCCTGCCTAGAAGTTGAGCAGCTTGCTCTTTGGTGCGCGGTATGCTAGGGCTCTGGTCAGAAGTGGAGCAGCAGGACTTGGCCTTTGGTGGCTATAATGGAAAACTAAGAAAGAGGGAGATGAATAGTGAATTAGGTTAAAATAAATGCAGGAGTTAAAAATAAGTGAGGGTAAAAGGTAATAAAAAGATAAAAGAAAAATAAAGAAAAAAGAGATAATTAAAACAAACAAAATAAAATAATAGAATAAAAATAAAAGAAGATACCAAAATGTTACCGTAAAAACAAAACACAAAGAACAAATAAGTTTTTTTTTGTTTCTTTTTTCCTTTTTAGCATCCCTCTTTTGTTTTATCCATGGAAGGTAAGTCCAGCTCTCTAATGCAAATCCAGAAAGTGAACAGTCACCAAAGGAAGAAGATGACTCAAATTAAAATAAAATAACCACACTGAAAATAAAATAAAAACAGACATTAGGCTTGGGCAAGCCTTATATTAGGTTGCCTCCCAACAAGCGCCCTAGTTTAAGGTCTTAGGCTAAACGTTCCTACATTACTCCACCAAGCTTGGACTGACCAAATGTATCTCCTCCAGCTCAAGAACCGTGAATCCTTCATAGAATGGCTTAAGTCGGTGGCTGTTAAATTTAAAAATTTTATCAATTTCCAAGCTTCGAATTTCCACTGCACCATGAGAAAACACGTTAGTAACCACAAAAGGTCCTATCCATATTGACTTTAGCTTACTAGGAACTAATTTTAGTCTTGAATAAAAAAATAAAACTTTTTGCCCAACTTTAAAAGTTTTTGTAGAAATCATTTGGTCATGGAAAGTCTTGGTCTTGTCCTTATAGAGTTTGGCACTCTCATAAGCTTCATTTCAAACTTCCTCCAACTCTTGTAACTGCAACTTCCTTTGTTCACCAGCTTCTTCTAGTTGCATGTTGCATTGTTTAATAGCCTAGAAAGCATGATGTTCCAATTCCACTAGTAGGGGACACAGCTTACCAAAGACCAAACGGTATGGGGACATACCAATGGGGGTCTTATATGCTGTCTAATAGGCCTAGAGAGCGTCATCTAGTTTAAGGCTCCAATCCTTCCTAGTGGGATTGACTGTCTTCTCCAAAATGGATTTCACCTCCCTATTAGAGACCTCAGCCTATCCACTCATTTGAGGATGGTAGGTCGTGGAAACTCGATGCGTAACTCCATACTTCTTCAAAAGATTGGCCATGACTTTATTGCAAAAATGTGTCCCTCGATCATTGATGATGGCTCTAGGAACTCCAAACCTACGAAAAATATGACTTTTAACAAAACTTACCATGGTTTTGGTATCATCAGTCCTTGTGGCCTTGGCTTCCACCCACTTTAACACATAATCCACAACAAGCAGAATGTATGAATTCCCAAAGGACGTTGGAAATGGTCCCATGAAATCGATGCCCCATACGTCAAAAATATCAAATATCAAGATAGATGTGAGTGGCATTTGATCTCTTTTACCCAAATTACTGGTCCGCTGGCAGTGCTCATAAGCTTTGCAAAACAAGTACAAGTCACAGAACACAGTAGGCCAGAACAAGCCACAATCCAACACTTTGTGAGCAGTTCGACTAGGTCCAAAATGCCCACCACACGCATAAGAGTGATAGAACTAAAGTACATCTTGAATCTTCGTATCTACTATGCATCTATGAATGCCTTGATCAGAGCAAAATTTCCAAAGGTAGGGGTCATCCCACACATAGTACCTGGACTCTCGGCAAATTTTGTCCTTCTCGTACCTAAATAATTCTTCTAGAAGTGAACCTGTAACAAGGTAATTGATAATGTCAGCAAACCATGGAACAAATTTATCACTCAAACTATAAAGATATTCATCCGAAAATTCATCCTTTAAAGGAGATGGCTTTTCGTTGAATGTTAATCGGCTGAGATGATCAGCAACTAAATTTTCTGAGCCCTTCTTGTCCTTTATCTCTATATCAAACTCTTGAAGAAGAAGTATCCAACGAATCAAGCGAGGCTTTGACTCTTTCTTGGTGAGCAGGTACTTAAAGGCTGCAGGGTCGGAATACACAGTAACATTAGTCCCTAACAAGTAGGACCGAAACTTCTCCAATGCAAACACAATCGCCAAAAGCTCTTTCTCCATGGTAGAGTAATTGCATTGTGCATTATCCAGCGTCCTTGACGAGTAATATATCACATGCGGATTCTTCCCAATTTGCTGTCCAAGAATGGCTCTTACGGCATGGTTGCTCGCGTCACACATGATCTCAAAAGGATGGTCCCAATTTGGAGGTTGGATAATAGGCGCAGAAATCAACTCCTCTCTCAACTTCTCAAAAGCTTTTATGCATGCCTCATTGAATTCAAACAGTGCATCCTTCTAAAGTAGCTAGCACAAAGGTTCTACTATCTTTGAAAAGTCCTTGATGAAACGCCTGTAAAATCCTACATGACCAAGAAAAGAACAAACTTCCTGCACGCTAGCGGGGGAAGGCAAAGATTTTATCACATCAATTTTAGCCTTATCTACCTCTATACCCTTTGAAGACACAATATGGCCTATAATCAAACCTTGTTCCACCATAAAATGACACTTTTCATAATTTAAAACCAAGTTTGAATTTAGGCATCTTTCTAAAACCTTGGTGAGATTAATCAAACATGCATCAAAAGAATCATCATAAATGGTGAAATCATCCATGAAGCCTTATATTATATTTTCTACATAATCTGAAAATATACTCACCATACACCTTTGAAACGTGGTTGGAGCGTTGCAAAGTCCAAAAGGGCAAGTGAATGTCGTCTTGTCCTGATCCTCGGGTGCAACTAGAATCTGGAAGAAACCTGAATAACCATTAAGGCAACAATAGTGAGAACGTCCAGCTAACCTTTCAAGCATCTGATCAATAAAAGGAAGTGGGAAATGATCTTTTTTAGTGGATGCATTCAACTTCCTGTAATCCATGCAAACTCTCGATCTGTTCTAGACCCAAGTGGGTACTAATTCTCCATCGTCATTCTCAACTACAGTTATACCCATTTTCTTGGGTACAACTTACACCAGACTCACACAATTGCTATTTGAAATCAAGTAGATCACACCTGCATCTAGCAACTTCAGAATCTCTTTTTTCACAACCTCCATCATTGGTGGGTTCAGGCGTCTTTGAGCTTCTCTCCTTGGCTTACTTCCTTCTTCTAATAGAATGCGGTACATACATGTCGATGGGCTCAGCCCTTTAATGTCGGCTATGGTCCATCCGATAGCCTCTTTCTGCTTACGCAAAACCCGAACCAACTTTTCTTCCTCCACCTTGCTGAGTTTGTTAGAAATAATTACCGGGAGTGTTTCTCCCTCACCTAAGTATGCATACTTCAAATGATCGAGCAGTGGCTTTAACTCTAACTTAGGTGCCTACAAAACAAAAGGTAAGAGCTTAGTGTGAGAAGAAGGTAACTCCAAATTACAAATGTTACCTTTCAAAGGCCTAGCTGCCACCATTTCATACATAACTTTCTGCAATGTTTCATCAAGTGAAAACTTGTCTTCAAGCTTACCTAGGCTGTCGATGTCAATACTCCTGCAAATTACTGCATTAAGTGCATCATTAGCAGCATGCTCAAAAAGACCTTGAGTCAAAGGATCGATAATATCAATGCTACAAACATGGGACACATCACATGGATATTTCATGGCATCATACACATTAAACTTGATTATATCCCCATCAAACTCCATGGTAAGTGTACCATCATGAGCATTAATTTTCGCCCTAGATGTGCTAAGGAACAATCTCCCTAGTAAAAGTTCAGATGATGTGGGGGATTTATCATCCTCCATATCTAACACATAAAAGTCAGTAGAAAATATCAATCCATTAACCTGCACTAACACATCCTCTAACACCCCTTTGGGGTACACTGTAGACTTATCGGCTAGTTGAATCACAACAGAGGTATTTTTCAATGGACCAGCACTCAAACTAGAATAGATGGACAATGGCATAATATTTATGGATGAACCCAAATCACACATAGCCTTTTTAATACCAATATTGCCAATTTTACAAGAGATAACAAACATACCTCGATCCTTACACTTGAGGGGTAATTTTTTCTGCAACATGGCGGAAACATTCTCCCCCACACTCACCCTTTCATAACTAGCCAGCTTCCTTTTGTTAGTGCAAAGCTCCTTCAAAAATTTTGCATAACGATGAATTTGTTTAATTGCATCTAATAATGGGATATTTACCTCTACTTTGCGAAAAGTCTCAAGGATTTCCTTTGCTTCTTTGTCCTTCTTCAACTTAGCTAACCTTTTAGGAAAAGGCGTTTATGTCACCAGCAATGGAGGCTTGGGCAAGCGTAATCCTGAGTTCTCAGTTTGTTGAATCTCTATCTCCTCTTCAGCTTCTTTATTTGAATCGCTACATTCCTTCTTTGCATTTGGGGTCACCAGCTCCTTCCCACTTCTCAAAGTGACTGCACTCACATTTTGCTTGGGGTTGACAATGGTTTGAGAAGGTAGCTCCCCTTGTGACTCCAATTTGCTCAAAGAGGTAGCTAGCTGACTCACTTGGTTCTCCAAGTTCTGAATGTTGGTTCTGGTCTCTTACTGAAACTGTTGAGTGTTAGTAGCAAGTGACTTAACTATATCTTCAAGAGACATACCTGATTTAAAGCTTGCTTGAGGGTGCTGTTACTGTGGCACATAATGAAATTGCTACGTGTTTTGTGGCCTTCCTCTATAGTTGAAGTTCAGATGATCCCTCCATCCTGGGTTGTATGTGTTCAAGTATGGATCATACCTTCATTGAGGTTGGCTAGGAAATCCGCCTACAGCATTCACCTGTTCTTGATTGCCTTCTTGCAACGTCGGGCACATGTCAGTCGTGTATCCATGATAAGCACAGATTCCACATACTTTAGCCTAAGGATACATACCTATAGCAATACTTTGAACCATACTTGTTAGCTCATTAAGTTTTTACTCAATGTTAGAATCACTTACTTGATTGACTCTCCTTGGCACGTCTTGACATCTCCCAAACTGTTGTATATTGGCAGCCATGGTAGATATGATTTCTCAAGCTTGTCGAGGAGTTTTGTTGATAAGAGCCCCTCCACTTACTGCATCAACCATTCTTCTCTCTAACTCCAGCATTCCTTCATAGAAATATTGAATAAGTGATTGTTCAGTAATTCCATGCTACGGGCAGCTGCATAAAGTCGCTTGAATCTCTCCTAATAGTCATGGAGAGTTTTCGCATCCTTTTGCTTGATGCCACTAATTTCCCTTCGGATCAAAGCTACTCTTGAGGCTAGAAAATACTTCTCCAAGAAAAGTCGGACCATATTCTCCCATGTTCTGATGGATCCTGAGGGCAAGTAGAACAACCACTCCCTAGTGGCATCCTGCAAAGAAAATGGAAACGCCCTTAACTTGATCTGCTCTTCGGTTACTTCTTGTGGTCTCATGCTTGAGCAAACTACATGAAACTCCTTTAGCTGCTTGTTGGGATCTTCATTCTCCAACCCATAGAAGATAGGAAGTAGGTGTATTAATCCTAATTTCAGCTCAAACGCCACCTCTAGAGCTGGATAATTAATGCAAAGGGTTTATTGCTCCATTAAAGGTGTGTGTAGCTGTCTCACTGTCTATTCTTTAGCCATGGCGTCTTCTCCTTCAGATTCAGCTCCTTCTCCAACGGATTCTGCTGAAAGTTCAGATGCTAATTAGTCTAAAGGAAGTGTGGATGTTGTGGCTGCTTGTCTCATTCGCAGTCTTGCTACTTTTCTTAATGCACGGCCTCTTTTCTTAATTTCTAGATCAAAATCTAAATTAGCCTATCAGATCTAGTCATCAAAATAAGAAATTAGATTTATATTAGTCCCCGGCAATGGCGCCAAAATTTGATGGGTGTTGAGGCCACCAAAAATAGTTCCTACTCTTCCTATACTAAATAACTTGTAGACAGAGTGAGAAGGGTCGAACCCTAGAGACTAATAAAATCTGGTTTTTAAATTGAGATCAAGTGATAAAAACAAATAAATAAAAAGGGGGGTTTTGATTAAAGTAGCAATCAAGAAAAATAACTAGGTAACAGAAAGTGATAAAAATAAATAATTGAAATCAATAGTAGAAACAATTCTGCCAAGGGTGATTCATAGCACGGGATTCTCTTGATTGATCATTGAAACAAAAATAGTTCTATAATTCGAAAAACTGACAGGTTATAATCTTTGGATAAGCGCCTCAGAAAAATCCTTCCTTAATATTATTTTAAGCAGACAAGCACTAGAATAATCTCTAACTAGCAAACATCCCTAAACAAGCGATAACATTTAATTCACTATCAGCAATAAAAACTAGAAAGATCCTGTCCTATTCAATAAACTTACAAGTGTACTTCATTTAAAATAGATTGTGGATTTCCATAATATAATCCTAAGGCCTAGTCACAATCAAATTATACTATTCGCTACTTGTTCAATTCAGTTAGACAATACAAATCTCAACTCAATTGATAGCTATATGCTTTCCTATTAGATTGAACAATGGGCCCTTATTGAACAAACAACAAGAAAATAATAGAGATGGAGTTTCTCATAAATTCAGAAACACACAAAAGCCAATCGAATTAAAAGAATATACTTATCATATTTAGATCTCACAATCGTGAAGAATCCCTACTTGAAATCAACCCTTGACTGAAAATATTGAGCTTAGTCACTCATGGTTGTGAAGAACACAAAAACTAAAAATAAATCTGCTGATCTATTCTAAAAGTATAATGAAGAGGAAGAGATCCCCTTTTACAATCCTTCAAATACTATATATAGAGGAGAAAGGAAATCCCTAAAAATAAATAATATCTTTTAAAAATCTAAATATTTAATTAAGTATCTGTAAAATCCCTAAAAAAAAGGTCAACTCGCACTTAAGTGATTTCCTCAAGTTTTGTAAGATTTACAAAAGTTTAGGTCACATCTCTATAGCGCTTGCCCAAACGCTATTACAAAACTTCGAGGAGCTTTTCTCTCAGCTGCGGGTGCAGACTGCATAGCGCTTGCCTAAGTGCGACGCAAAGACTTCCAGCAGCATTTCTCTTTCTTCCAAGTCCAACCCCATAGCACTTGCCCAAGCGCAACCCAAAGACTTTCAGTAGCGTTCCTCTCTCTTGGACTGATCTCTCTCTATGCTTGCCCAAATGCTAACCGCAGACTTCCAGAGGTTTTTTTAGGACTTAGCACCAATTTGATAGCTTCATCAAAACTTTACGAAGTTAACCTCCAAAGCTTCCTTTTCATCCTATGGGAAATATGAAAACCAAGTGAAAAATTTCCATTTTAACCACAAATCACCCATAGACAATAATCAAATATATGACATTTTATGCTAAATTGACAAGCTATCATCAGGCTAATGAGCAAGAGAATCAAAGGGTAAAAGGCATTTTAAGTGAATATGAATATGCATCTGGCCAGGTGATTAATTTTCAAAAATTAGGTATTTTTATGAGCCCAAATGTGAATAGTGCATTGCGGGCCAGGGTGTCGGGGATTTTGGAAGTCTATCATCCTTTGGGAGGGGGTTAGTATTTGGGATTACCATCTTTGATCGAGCATAATAAACATCAAATTTTTTTTTTTTAAGACTCGATTATGTAATAAAATTCATGCTTGGCAAAATAAATTATTGTCTCGGGCAGGGAGGGAAATTTTATTTAAGTCGGTCGCACAAGCGCTTCCTACTTATTATATGAGTGTGTTTCAAATACCTATGGGTTTATGTGCTGACTTCCAAAAAATTATGAACGCTTTTTGCTGGGGGGATAGGAGGGTAGGGTCTTGGGGCATTCATTGGATGGCTTAGGAGAGAATGTGTCATGAGAAGAGTGGTGGAGGAATGGGTTTTAGGGATCTCCATTGTTTCAATATTGGTATGCTTGGCAAGCAAGGATGGCATTTAATTACTGGCACTAATACTCTTTTGTATCATATTCTCAAGGCCAAATATTTTCCTGATGAGGATTTCTTACAAGCTCGGTTGGGTAATAATCCAAGCTATACTTGGAAGAGTATGGTGTTTGTCAGGGATGTGTTGAAACTAGGAGTGAGATGGCGGATAGGGAATGGGGAGAGCTTCAAGGTAGCCGTAGATCCTTGGATAATACGGGATGATAATTTTTATATGGAGGATGGGGAGATGTTTGTTAGCCCTACCATGTGAGTTCATGATCTTTTCAATGATAGTGGAAGAGAATGGGATGTGAACAAAATTCTAGAGTTGTTTAGTTTAAGGGACGTGCATGATATTCTGACTATTCCTATTAGTATAAGAGATAGAGAGGATATGCGGGTTTGGCATTATGATAAGAAAGGTGCATATACAGTCAAGTCCTGCTATTATCTAGCTTTGTGGGTTTTGGATAGAGGGGGGGGAGTGCATAGTAGTGATGGATTTTAGAAGAGGTTGTGGACTATTAAGGTCCCGCAAAGGTAAAGGATTTTTTGTGGCGGGCTTTAAAGGGTATTCTCCCAACTCATGTCAAGATCTTTTGCATGGTGTTCCAATAGGCAGAATGTGTTGTTATTGTGACGAGGACGAGGATGTAAATCACTGTTTGGTGGCTTCTGTAAAGGTGAGGGTGGTTATGTGATTTTTAATGTGGCTCCCTCTTTTAAGGAGTTCTTTTTGCAGGTGTTATCTTCTCCAAATATGGACAAAGTTGTTGAATTTGCTGTGATTGCTTGGAAAATTTGGTCTGCAAGGAATAAATTTGTTTGGGACTCTATTTTGTTATTTGGACATGTAATCTGGAGGTCGACGGTGGAGTTTCTTGCTGAGTGGCGCACTGCACAAGAGGTTCGGGCCCTTAGTGGCGTGCATGGACAACACAGTGACATCTCAATTGTTCACCAGCGTTCTTTTTCTTCTATTGGTCCTCGCAGTAGTGGAAGTAGGGTGGCGTGATGGAGGGATGAGGGGGCTATGGTACATCAATGGCAAGCTTTTGTGGATGGTGCCATTTTTCCAAATTTATAAGTGTCTGGTTATGGTGTTTTAGTGGAGGATGCTGAAAGAGTGTTTCAAATGGCTATTGTTAGCAGTTTTCCAGGTATGGGTGAGGCTCGATTGGTTGAAGCTAAGGCGTTGCAGGCTGTTCTTTCATGGGCGGAATCCACATTACTTACTCTTGAAATTTTTTATTTTGATTCCCAGGTAGTTCTTACTGCTTTACACACAACTAGTGATGATTTTTTTGAGTTTAGGATTGTGTTTGATAATTGTCGGTCTATTTTAAATTGATGTCCTTTAATTTCAGTAGTTTGGCTAAGTAGGAAAGCGAATGTTGGGGCTCATACTCTTGTTATAGGCTCTTATTGTTTGCTTCGTTTTTTTCTTTTGGGATGTCATCCCGGGCTGTTTGCTTGTTTCGTTTTTTTTCTTTTGGGATGTCATCCCGAGCTGTTTGCTGTGTTTTTATCCACGTGGTTAATATGATGCATATTTTTCTCTTAAAAAAAATAATATTACGAAATCTTTATTTTATTGGGTAACAATTAGAATTAAGATCTTCCAGAAAAATATATAAAAATTCGTAAATTAATTAAAATCAAACAAATTAGTTTGTTTTAAAGAAAATGGTTGCGATATTTTTGGATAAAGGAATTACTCATATCTTGAACATTTATATTTTTGGTCAAAATAAAGTCAAGTTAATTGCATAATTTTGTTACAATTATCAATTTAATATTAAAATATAAATTAAAATTGGACCAGATGGTAGCCTAAGGAAGAATATTTAGCCCTTGATTTTCATATCCAAATTTTTTTCCTTGTCCTCTTGCTCTGAATTTCAAGAGTCTCAATAACCCAGAAACAAAAATCCTCCATTTTCTTGGTTTCTCCTTCAAAAGCCACATAATATTAAAAGAATCGATCAAGAAAAAGCGCTATGGAAAATACCATGGGAAATTGCTGGTCATACGAGAAGCTCAAATGGGTGGGGATGAGCGTAGCGTCGGCTTTTTTCGCATCCCTGGAACGGTGCGCTTGTATTAACCTTTCCACCGCCGATGATGCCGAAGATGCGGAGGAGGCACATGATCGGCCGCTTATGTTTTGCAACTCAATCTCTAATTCGTCTGTTTCATCAAGTTCAACGCCAAGCGGCTGCCCCAATCCAAACGGCGTTCCTTTCTCTTCATAAGATAAGATCAAAGCCAGTTTACCCAATTTTAATTTTTCTGATCTTGATGTGATCTGATACTCAGATGGAAAATAGTCGGATGGGATTTTGAATAATTCTCGATTTGTTTTGTTTTCTTGATTTGTCGGTTTTGATTTTGCTATTAACGGTTAGTTTCATCCTCCTACGACAACGACAATACAAATCACTTGTGATTGTTCCTAGCAATAAAAGCAGCCTGTGACTTTTCTTTCTTTTTCTTTCATGGATGATTTGTAAACTGCAATTTTGTCAGGATTAGAATTTGAGTTGAAATTGAAATTTCAGATTTTAGCAATTTCTTGTCTGAGAATGGTTCCTTCCGGTCTGAATGAAACAAGAATAAATGCTCAATTTAGCTTATAAACTTTGAATTAGTATCAAATTAAGATCTAAAATTAATTTTCGAATCAGCATAGTCATTTTAAATGTTATAATCTAAATTTAACATTTTAATTTTTAAAGGATATAAATTGTTTAAAAATTCAAATTGTAAAATCATACGACGTTGTTTCCAAATCCATAACTTTTGTTGGATTAGATTATACAGACGGAGTTGGAGACCACACACAGGAGGGAGGGGGTGTTTTGCCCCTCTTCATTAGGCAAATCTGAATCAGTGAGGTCAATAGTACCAATAAAATTCTGATACCAGAGCAAATCTGAATTAATCGGGCGCCAATAAAATTCTGATATCCGATGGTTTTTTTTTTAAATGTAAAACAACGAATACTCCTCTTTCTTTGCTGCTTTGTGCTACACGTTTACATTGAAGATAACTAGATAAGTGGTAAAATGTTCGGTTCACTTTACATCCTTGAATGAAAGAAACCAAATGTTCGAGTTCGAGTTACCATCCTTAAGCGAAAGAATTCGCGTCGCAATATATGGCTAGTACCGCCAAACGAATTGCAATTCATTCCTCAAGTATTAATGTCAATATGGTAAGCAAAGCTATAATTATTGTATAGTCTGTAGTATCATTTTGATTTATTGAGTCTCTCAATAAATTAAAATAAATAAATAAATTTTTTGAATAATTATATCTTTAATGGCTCAATTTTTTATTTTTTTTTATTTAGGTATTTGAATGAAAACGTAAACGGTGAATATTTGAATATTTTAAAATTTACAATTGAGCGTATATGTATTTTAATGGCAACAATTCCTATTAAGTCACATAACTTCCCGCTCTCCCTAAAATGGGGCCAGACCACTGCACTCACCACCTCCACCAACCACCAACACCATCGTAGCATATCAACACTGGCACCTAACTTGGAAATCGAACAATCTTGCATCTTCCTCCTCATGTCGGATCCCGCTCTGCTCATTTACAAGGCTCGGTTTTGGAAGTCACAGAAAAGCAACAGAAACAAAGCTCGAGTTTGAAAAGCCACAACGAAGTTGACACTGAAGAAGAAGAGGCAAAGGGGAAAAGAAAAAAAAATAGAAAGAAGGAAATTTGAGGGCATGGAAATTGAGGCCTAAATGAAGGATTTTGGGGAGCAGGAATGGAGGAGAACTGAAAAAAACAGTGGTGCAGGTTAATGAGCAAAGGGAGAGACAAAATACGCCGTAGCCTCAGTCGAAATCGATGAGATTAAAGGAATTGATAGGGTTTGTTTGGAGAAGAAGGAGAAGAGAAAGTTCTGGTAGCTTTGTCCAGAGAAGAGATTGAAGACGATATATTAGCTTTGACTTGCTCTAGAACTGCTAGACGACCACGATTGGTGAAAGCTAACCTTCAGCTGTAATAAATGGGGTTAAATGTGTAATTTCAACATGATTATCACGTTGTACAATCTACATGGATTAAATGTCACGTCTCACTGAATCCCATCAGATATTTTGATTATTCATATTATCATGAGAGACTAAATTGAAAAAAAAAAATGCTACTTCGGCATGCAATTATTACATTATGCAAATCTAAACATTCAATTTTCATAATCTTTCATTTAAATAAAAAGAAAAAAGACAAATATAGATATAGAAAATAACCTTATTCCAAATTTTGATTTTGATTTAATTTGTAAAAAGGTTAATTGGCCGAAATACTCTTCTTGACTCGCTGTATTAGTAAAAAATTGTAATAGAAAATATTCAAATTCGATCTTTTTACTCTTAAAAAAGTGAGAATATTAATTAAATCCTAGTGGGTTGTTTTGGCGGTAATTTACTCGATCCTACTTGTAGCATCTCAAAAGATACAAAAATCCTACGTGTGGCGCCACGTATATACCAACATTCAAACGGATAATGCCCATCACAGAAATTATTAGCTGACAGATAAAAGAGCAACTTCTTTCATCATCCTGAAAATAGACAGAGAAATGGCGACATTTTCACTCCCGCTCTCTCAAAACAATCTGTGTCTTCGTTCTTTGTCTCGAAACCGTAGCCGTTTTTCTATCCCGGAAATCAGCTGTTCCTGTAAGACCCCTGGAAGCACTCGCAGGGATCAACTTGATGCTATTGCTTACCCAAAATCAAAACCATTGAAGGAACTTCAAAGCGTGGCTTTCAGCCTTCTTGCTGCTTGGGCTGTCACTGCTGCATCACCTGTAATTGCTGCTAATCAGGTTAAAGATCAACACTCAATTGCCCAGTTTATAAATGTCTGTTTTTTTGATTTCTCAAATTGAAGTATATACAAATAATGCCTTTTGTGTTTGAGGATGACCACTAGGTGTTTGTTTTTATTTGCTCAGCATATTCTTATCACAATACTGATTCCTTTGTTAAAGACAAGAAAATGAGAAAGAAAGATTGGAGCTTTTTGAAGAGGGAAAATTGTGTTTCTTTACTTGCTATACTAGCTAAAACATTATGACACTGAGAATTGAAAGCATTTAGGTCATGTTTGGTTAGTCCTAATGGAAAGTAATTTTATATAATTAAAGCCATTTCTAATGTAAGGAGGTTAGAGGATGAAAGGTAAATGCAGATTAGCATTTTAATCTTGTTTTTCAGTTTTGTTGATATATGAATGAGAAATTGGGGAGGTTAAATGTTTACATCTATTAACTTCCTATTCCCTTTCGTTAAGTATCATTTACATTTCATTTTATATCATTCCTTCAATCTCAGTAAAGTTCCTGTGCAATTTTTAAGGTGTAATTTTTTCAAAATTATATATGATGATATATAGATCTGTACTATGTTTGGTTTGCAGAGGCTACCCCCACTTTCAACAGAGCCCAATCGATGTGAAAAGGCATTTGTTGGGAACACAATAGGTCAAGCAAATGGTGTTTATGACAAGCCTATTGATCTTCGCTTCTGTGATTATACAAATGACAAATCCAATTTAAAGGGGAAGTCTCTTGCAGCAGCACTTATGTCAGATGCCAAGTTTGATGGTGCTGATATGTCAGAGGTGGTGATGTCGAAGGCCTATGCTGTTGGAGCCAGTTTCAAGGGTAACTTCTAGATTGGTCATTGCAACTGTTTATAGTTTTCGGTTGGTATATCATGGACTTGTAGATGCTATGCATTCTATGCAGAGTTTTAGTGAAGAAACTAGGTGATATCCCTCTCCATTTTTTTTTTTGGTACCCTGGAAATTCTTAAAGGGGAGGGAGCTGTAAAGATTTGAACCTTAGGCCTCTTGCACTAAAATGCAAAAACCTGAGTAGTCCAATGGTACTATTTATAAAAATTGATTGCTTTTGCTTTCTCCCTAGTTTCTTGCTGGCATTGATGTCACATTCATTTTGTGAAAACTATGAAAGAACTGCATAATCATCTTATTGTTTAGAAGAAATAAGGAATAAGAAAGCCATGGAAATTGAAAACGAAAAAAAATTTAGACGGATTGACATGCATTTGTAAATAATATTGGTTCATATGGAGGCTGAATCTAGAATGCAGAATAATATTCTATAAGCTAACAAGTTGCAGTCTGTAATAAGATATGAACCTTAGGCCTCTTGCACTATAACGCAAAAATCCAACTAGTCCAATGCTACTATTTATAAAAATTGTCCCTTTTTCTTTCTCCTGGTTTCTTGCTGGCATTTGAAGTGAAATCCATTTTATGAAAATCATGAAAGAATAGTGTCTTGCAGAAATGGGGAATAAGAAAGCCATGGAAATTGAAAATGAAAAAGACCTTAGAGACATTTACATGTGTTTGTAAGTAATATCGATCCATCTGGGGCCTGAACCTAGAAGGCAAACTGCATATTTTCTGCAATAATCTTTAAGCTAATAAATTGCAGTCTGTAATAAAATGAGGTCTTGATATAATCTTTGATATGCAAGTTTCTCCATTTTTCTTGAATAATTAAAAGCAGGCACAATCTTTGTATAGGATTGAATGGGATAACAGTAAATCCAACTATTTGCAGGTGTGGACTTCTCAAATGCAGTTCTAGATCGGGTTAACTTCGGGAAAGCTAACCTCGAAGGAGCTATCTTTAAGAATACTGTACTATCAGGCTCCACTTTTGATGAAGCTAAACTGACTGATGCTGATTTTGAGGACACCATAATAGGCTACATTGATCTTCAGAAGCTTTGCACAAATACAACTATTACTCCTGATGGAAGAGCTACTCTTGGATGCCGGTGATTTAAATTCTCTTTTCTCTATTTCATTAAAATTTTCATTTTTAGAAGTTGTTTGTTGTGCTTATAACACTTAATATAGAGTAATAATTTCCCATAAAGGGGAAAGGCTACCACTGATTTTTATAGGTTGATGCTAATTTTGGAGCAATTGTTTTGTATATTTGAAGTTGCTTAATATTTTTCATAGTTATCGATAAAAATAAAGCCAAAAGAAGCGCTCGAGAATCCGTAAATATATCCTTTTCTATTGCTACCACCCACAGTTGAGATGAGATGTTTAATTTTTATCGAGATTTTTCTGCAAAACAAGTTTTCAACCGTTGAATTGGGAAAAATTACAATATGATCTCTATGGTTTACAAAATACATTTAGTCTGTTTTTGTCTTTCAAGAAAGAGACTAAAATGTCCTTAGAGTTTACTTCCGTCAGATTAGAAGGTCCTTTCGTCCAATTTTTGTATATTTTTCATTAATTACTTTATAAAATGGCAAAAATATCCATTTTATTTTTTAAAAGCACATGAACGAATTAGTTGTATTTTTCAAACTATAGAAAATGCATTATAATTTTTCTGCTATAATATTTTACTATCTCTCATTTGATATATGTGTTTTTTTATTAACTTAAATGAAAAGATTTTAAAAATTGGATAGAAGAACTTAACAATCTAAGGAAAACACAATATAGGAATAAATTAATATATTTAAAAATAAAAAGGATGAATTAGTTGTATTTTACTAATTACATAGACTGTACTGTAATTTTCCAATAAATTGAATTATTAGCCTAATCATTTGGGCTTTGAACTAGTAACGTGCAATTATTAGTTTCTATCTAAAGTTAACTGCAATTGGACAACTGACCTATTTCCCCAGTCTAAATAGGATGAACTTGTGATTTAAACTTTTGAAGGTTATGGCCTTTATGGAAGTGGAAGGGCCTTTGCTATGTAATTCAAGGCCTAATGGACTATTAAACAATCCACTGTAAAACCCGTTAAAAGGCGTTACAGCTACCAGTGTGAAAATGGGTTTACATGTCAGATTGGATACATATTTGTCTAACACATCAAATGATTAGAGCCAATACGAACATGATTTATTTTATAATTATATCAAATTTATCAACATGAACAAAATATGAAAATTAAACATTTGATACGAACACGATAATTGTAACTCGTTTAATATCATAAACAGATTAAGTGAAATCGTATTGACCTGTATATGAGTCAATAAACATATTTATAATATTTTTAAGTTTTAACCTATTTAATTTAATTATATTTAAAAATAAATTTTTATACATAAAATATATAGATTCTTCAAGTTCATAACTAAACTAACAAAAAAATTAATACAACAATATAGTTTAAATATGATTTTAGTTGAGATATTTATATTTGGCACTAAAATTATTTATTTATTTTAAATAAATAGGTCACTCGCTTAATGTGTGTGTTAACCCGTAACACGATATGTTTATATTCATATTATAAATAGATAATCTGTTTATGATGCGAACTCATTTAACATCAATCCTAACCCATTTATTTTAACAATTCATCTATCATAATCTATTTTGACATCCTTCGTCCACAAAAAGAAAAATACAAATTATATTTAAATAATTATAAGTTAAAATTGAACTTGGAACCTATAGGTTGTAGAGCATCACCCAACAGTGCACTATTAAATTCACTAGTTTTCAATCATATTCTGGATTTTACTTTATAATTGCTCATGGATAATAAATGATATATGTGATGTTGTACATTAATTTATATATATTGGTTAACAGATGGAAAATATCTTTGTGCATTTATCTTGTTAAAAATACTTTTGCTTTGCTCATATTTGCTTATCTTTGTTAAATCAACACTATATATAAAAGTGAGAATAGGAGGAAATAATGAGATTTTCGATAGCGCCTTTAATGAAATTTAAGATATATTAAAATAATTTTAGTATTAGCCAATTAGAAAATTATATTTTATTATTAATATATTTATAAAATTATTTTTAAGCCAATAATATTTTTTCACTTACATGAGGAGTGAGAGATCTCAAATTCGAATCCTCTTAACCACGAGTGTTTTCATCAATTTAGTGAGTCAAAAGTTATTCTTTATGGTAGCCCATAATATTATTTTAACTCATTCAGCCTCATAATGAATTAAAAGAAATTATCTTTTAAATAAAAACATATAGATAATTAAACAATTAAAAATTTAAATTTTATCTTCGTTAAATTTATTTTTTAATAAATATATGTAATAATCATATATTTAAAAATATTTCTATATTTTAGTTATTAAATATTTAATTCTTTTAGGATATAGATAAAAAAATAAAGAAAATATATTTTTTTATCAATATTTTTTTATGTTTATATGATTTAATTTGATGTATTTTTTTAAAAATAAAGTTTTAAATATAATATATATAATTTTTTATTTAGGGAAAATAAAAAAAAGAAGAAAAAAGTATATTGTTTTTATCCATATGTTTTTATGTTTGTGAGATTTGATTGGATATATTTTTTAAAAACTAAATTTTTAAATAGAATTTACATAACTAAATCTGAGATGATAAACAGTTTGAAAATTTTAATTTAAAAGTATATATATAATATTTTATTAATATATTTATATATCTATATATATTAAAATATTTTTTTATTTGATGAATTTTGAAAGAGTTTTATTTTTAATAATAATTTTTTATTTTCTTTTTCGTTACTAAGTAATTTTTAACTACTATCATTTTAATTTAGTAAGAAATTTAAATTTCCTTGTGATAAATATACGGTCTATTTATGGTTAAACATTTTAAATTTTCTTGATATTTTTTTCTTTTATATCCCAAATCTGTTTGATTAAAAGAAAATAGCGTTTAGAAAATTGGAAAAAAACACTAGAACTATATAGTTCTATTTGGATCACTTTTTGTGATTTCAAGAATTTGTGTGCATGTGTATATATTTCATTAGGTAAATAATCCTGCTACTGTAGCCAAAGTGACTTCTATTATTCATTCAAATTATCATCTCATATCTATTCTTTTACCTTATAGTAAAAAGTAATTTATTATTATTTTTCATTATAGTTGTATATAAATATTAATTTGGAGTTAAAGATATGGATTGAAGATTGAATAATGACTTGGTAAATTTTATTTATAAATTAGAAACTAAACAATTAGGTTTAAGGATTGAGTTGAATTTTATTTTGAGACCACTTGATTATATGAAAACAGAATTAAGTATATAAGAGGTATTATAGCAAGTAGTTTGTACATTAAAGTATACTACAAATTAACCACTTATTTTTATTTTAATCTAAATAAAATTTATACTTTAATATTATATAGATAAAAAAATATATATATAATGAGTATAGTTAACGTGCAACACACGTCTTATAAAAAACTAGTAATAATATAAAATCATATAAATAAAATAATTGTTTAACTGATATTCTGATCCATGTATAATAAAAATTGAGAATTATTGATTTATTTATTAGTAATAATAATGATATTGTTGTAATTATTTTGAAATTTATATTTAACTCTTAATTTAAATTCATCAACATTAACATGTCTCAAATATATTTATACAATAGAAGTAGATAAAAAAATTGGAGTAATGTCACGACCCGTTTCCATGGGCCGGACCGGCACTAGGACCTGGGTAAGCTTAAGGCCCCCGAGGCCCGTAGTAAGCCTAATCTCTCATTTCAACACCATAATTACATGAAAATATTCTACAAGTTGGCCCATTATAT
>CANUEX010051741.1:0-15423 GCA_948099535.1 Jatropha multifida
TCATAATATGGGCTTACTATTCCGATAGTCAAATGATAATAGGGATGAGTTGTGATAGTTTAGGCTTACTACGGGCCTCGGGTGCCTTAAGCTTACCTAGATCCTAGTGCCGGTCCGGCCCACGGTTTTGGGTCGTGACAAAAATATATTAAAATAATAATATTAGACTCCTAAATAGATTCTAACTAATAAAATATTTCAAGATTTGTAATCCTTATCCGACCATAATTGTCCTAAATTCAATATATATATTGGATACTCACCCCAAGGATGGGTTAATTCACAATTTAATACACTTTAAATTCTAAGAGCATAATAGACATTAAAAGTATAAATAATTGAAAAGTATGTAATTCAGAGGGGAGTCCAATTCTAGTTTCGTTTATCAAGGATTTTAGGTCGTGTGACACATTTCCCTATATTTCAACTAGTTAGTTCGGTCGGGCCTGCTACATAGGCTGAAATCCGTAGATATGTCTTCGTACTTCATTTGTATAAGGATTAGCGTGCACAAAGTTCTACCGTCGATTAGGATGTTAAATAGGTTTTGAGGTGCCACTCTTAGAGTGGGCTTATGAGGTGCCTGATGGACTAAACTTTTAGTTGAAAACTGGTTTTACATTGTGCGCTGGACGTATCGAGCTTAATTAACAAAGATTGAGTTTAGAGGGGTTTCAAGCTTTGGGGCGCAAGTGTTCAGTTACGAAGATCCATGGTTGTAAACGACCAAGGAAGTTAGTTAATTTTGTTATTCTATCGAATCTTAGCAAAGAGGATAGGAAATGCTTGATTTTTTATTATATGAGGGAGATTGTGATGAAAGGTTAGCTTTTTTTCTTTTATCTTCTCACAATAATATGATCTATATAATATATAAAAGGAGAATAGTTTGTCTCATAAGGAAGTCAAGTGTAAGTAGCACAATTTGCCATTTAACAATATTTTAAATTATAGAATGACAAGTGTTTGAAGCATATAAAAGGAAAATAGTTTGTCTTATATAGAAGTCAAGTGTAAATAATACAATTTGTCACTTGTCAGTATTTTGAATTATAGAATGATAAATATTAAAAGTATAAATGAGAAATGTAAACAAAAATTTCAAGCAAGTAATTTATTAATTGTGTATATCAATGCATCTTTTCATTCCGCAAGATGGATATTAAAAAATAAATATTAAGAATATATATATATAGATATTTAGAAATTGAGACACTTTACTTATTAGGGTAGAGTGCATATTTTTTTGAAAAAAATCAAAAATCATATCACATATTTTATTTAATTTGATTCAATTTAGAATTTATTTTATTTTAGTTTATAATAGAAAACAGAATTTTTTTTTGTTTTACTCAACTTTAAAAATTTTAAATTAAGTTGTTGGACGGATTTTTTTAATTAAGTTTATTGATAATTGAACTTATCAATATACAGACCTCCTTCCGTTTCAATTTATTTATTGTATTTTTCATTAAAAAATCTCTTTTTGATAGAAAATAATTTTAGAGTATGACAGAGACGAATGATTTAACAAGATTACTGAAATATATTTTTAGTTGTAACGAGTGTAATTCTGATTATGCATTATTAAAAAAAGACAAAAAAATAAGAAAAATTTAATTTTTTATTGATAATAAAAAAAATTTAGTTAATTAGCTTAGTGTAAAGAGTAGATCCATATATTAAGAGTTAGGTTGTATGGACACGGGACGTAAGATATAAATACGATACTTTTTAAAAGTAGGACTTTCAAATATTTAGGACACACTATACTAAATAAATATAGATACATTAATATTTCAAATAAATAAATAATCATTTATAATAAATCACAAACATAAAATACAAAATACTTAATTTTTATTTGAATATAATTAATTAAATCCTCAAAATTATTATCATTGTTGAAAAATATATTAATCATGTGTGTATTTTTATGCAGACTTGTTATTGCATACCTCGGTGAAAAGTTTCACATTATACCTAAGATAAATCTTGATATTGTAACTTTTTAAGTATATCTTGATCAAATACAATTTTACAATACATTTCAAAATCATTTGAATATATAATTTTACTATTTTTAAATGGTGTTGTATAAGATTATTTTATTTTTTTATTATTACTCTTTGTGCGGGTTTCAACGCTAGTCAAGATAAAGAAAAAAGAAAAAAAAAAAAGGAAAAGAGTGAATACTTGGCCATACCTAAAGAGAAGGAAAATATGATTGTAAATACATATCCGTAACTTGCATGTTCATTTCCCTAACCAGAAAAAAAAATGATTGAGAAAGAAACGAGTGAGAGGAGGAAGATAGAGAAGAACGTGGCAGACTTGTGGGCTCTAATTCTTTATGGTCTTTGACACTTAAAGAACTAAAATCGAACACCAACCATCCATTATTCTAATTTAATTTATTTTCAAAATTATCCTCTCCTCCGAACTTATTAATTAATCAAAGTTGCCATCGACCATTAGCCAGCCAAGATGATCAGAACTTCACCAACGCCATGCGCCACTTTAAGCAATAGTAATCTCTTGAAATTGAAATTCAGCTCTCGTCGCAAAGTCATCGCAGTGAGAGCCACTAGCAGCAACCAGAAAGACGATGAAGTAGAAAATGAGCAAGGCGCGAGAACGCAGAAGCAATCCCTGAGTTTGGAGGACGTGAATCCGGTAGGTCTAGGGAGGAAGTCGAGGCAGATATTCGACGAGGTGTGGAGGAAGTTCTCTGGGTTGGGGCAGATTTCGAGGACTACACGTGCGGATGACATGGAGGCATTGGATGCGTTGCTTATAAGGGAAGGCCCCATGTGCGAGTTCGCCATTCCTGGGGCTCAGAATACCACTGTGCTTGTGGTTGGAGGCACTAGCCGCATTGGCCGGATTGTTGTTAGAAAGCTTATGCTCAGGGGTTATACTGTCAAGGTAAATTCATTTCTTTTCTTTTCTTTTCTGTCCAGTATCTTCCATTGCCTTAAATGGATTCTTTTACCCAGGCTTTGGTAAGGAAAGCTGATCAGGAAGTCGTTGACATGCTCCCGAGGTCAGTGGAGATTGTGGTTGGCGACGTGGGCGATCCTTCCACCCTTAGGGACGCTGTGGAAGGCTGTAACAAAATTATCTATTGTGCCACTGCTCGTTCTGCCATTACCGGTGATCTCTTCAGAGTTGATCACCAAGGGGTTTCCAACCTTACTAAAGCATTTCAGGTAAGTCCCAAATCCTCTTTTACGAACCTCCTTGAATGCGTGAGAATACTCATGGGTGTTCGTCTTTAGTTTTTCATTGAATTGGAATATGCTTTCTTTATGACACCTCAAATGTACTGTCTTTAGTATGCTTAACTAGATGTCCTTCCTTCACTTTTAGAGGCATTCTCTGCCACATCCGAATGTCCCTTCAAAATTTTGCTTCTCTGAAATCTAGAAAACAATTGTAGGACTACAACAACAAACTAGCACAACTTCGCGCTGGAAAAAGCAGCAAAAGCAAGCTATTGCTTGCAAAGTTCAAATCTGCTTCTTCATTGAATGGGTGGGAAGTCCGCCAAGGAACTTATTTCCAGGATGCTATAGCTTCAAAGTATGATGCAGGAATGGATGCTAAATTTGAGTTCACAGAGACTGGTGATGCAGTTTTCTCAGGTAAACTGGATGCACGTATAGCCAACCTATAATGTGAATCCAATTTCAGGCAACTAAAATTAAGAAGGGCTTAATTTTTTGTGAAGTAAAGGTATTTCTACAAATGTGCTTCCCTTAACTCTCTGTTTTTCATGTTTACCGAAGGGTATGTTTTCACCAGAGGAGGGTATGTTGAACTATCAAAAAAGCTTTCTCTTCCCCTGGGTTACACTCTCGATAGGTACATGATTCTTAACATATAAATGGCCCTTCATATTATTCAAAGTCAGATATTGATACATTTCTTAGCTGTCCTTTTTGCCTGCATTGTGAATGCTTATCTTGCTTCCATAATGAACTTTTCTATCCGCAGGTATGAAGGTCTGGTGCTCTCTGTTGGAGGGAATGGAAGATCCTATGTTTTAATTCTTGAAGCTGGTCCTTCAGCTGATACAAGTCAAAGCAAATTGTATTTTGCAAGGATTAGCACAAAAGTAGGATTTTGTAGGGTAAAGATCATCATACCTTACTCAAATAACTGCAGTTGTTGTTGGTGCTACCCTTGTTGCCATTTCTTCTTTTATTGGGACAGGTTGAAAAATTTGAGTGTAATTCTATTCTTTCACTTTTCTGTAAATGGCAGGTCAGAGTGCCATTTTCATCCTTCCGCCCTGTGAAACCTGATGATCCACCATTGGATCCATTCCTTGTGCACACATTGACCTTACGCTTTGAGCCCCGAAGACAGGTTTGTCAATCACTTGATCCTTCTGCTTCTAGTTTTGAAAACATCCTAGCTGGCCATTGCCACTATAAGTAACCATTAGTAGCAAATTGCTTTTCAATATTGTCCTTTTTTTTTTAACCTTTAGGAGGGGAACGGGGTTCGGAATTCTTTTCGTTAGAACTTCATGATACATTGTCTTGATTAATAAGACTGATGATTAAGTGGAGGTTGGATGAAAGGGTGGGGACAAACTCATTTCAAACTAATTGCTTGGCCAATTATGACTACAAACTATGGTGATATTTTACCAAATCACTGTTTATGACTCATTTTCATTATCCAATGGGACTGCTAATTTATCTAAACAAAATTATCGACTAAATATTTCTCATTGATATTGTCAGTGTGTTGGTCGTAGCACTTGAGATGTTTTTGGAGTTTTTCAGTGTACAATGGAGAAGAATATTTCTCATGATATGGATGACAACATAGACACCTGATGGATTTGCACATTGTTTTATTTAGCTTTGCTAATTCGTTTTATTATTCTCGCTGCAGAGACCAGTTGAAGGACCTGCAGGTCCAAAGCAAGATCTCAGAAGCTTTAAGCTCATATTGGAATATATAAAAGCCTTGCCTGTAAGTCATGGTGCTCTGCTGCATGCATAACATTCAGCTTATCTCAATTTCTATTCTTTGATTGCCAGGGTATGTTTATATCAAACATGCAAGAAAACTGCGTTCCTCTTTGCATGGTAAACATTATATGTAAAAACTTGAGCAAAGGTTTGGAAAAAGTTGATGATCAATAACCAAAGAGGCAGCATGATTATGCTGTTTGAAATAATTGTTCTGAGTTCTCACATGCTAAAGTCAGCTTTCATTTATTAAAAATATGGAAACTGTGAATCTATAATATTCGTCAGATTTTGTTGTGAGATTTTCTTTCTACTTCGTTTATATGAAGGTTTAGAATCTGGGTATTCAATGTCTTATTTTTGAAAGAATAAATTGTGCAGACTGGGCAAGAAACAGACTTCATCCTGGTCTCATGTACGGGACTGGGAGTGGAACCTACCAGAAGGGAGCAAGTTCTAAAAGCCAAGAGGGTTGGTCCTTTACTGTGCTTTTAGTTGTTCTATAAAACATTTGACAATTGTTAATACCTTTGGGTACCTAACTGCTGTTTGTGACCTAGGCTGGGGAAGACTCACTGAGGCAGTCTGGCCTTGGATACACAATAATTCGTCCTGGTCCTTTGAAGGTAACCATTTTCCCTAAGTTTGATAATATGATATTTAGTGATGATTATGTTTGGTGGGAGGACGCGATAGCAACACTCTTAATACTAAGAAGTTGATTATGCTATAGAAGTTTATTTATTACTTAGAAGCTGATGTTCCACAAACTCTTAATACCATGTGCACTTAGAGTAGAACTAGTTATGGAGTACAAAAAAATCATTTTACTCAAGAGTGTGCTACAGCACTTCCGCTCCTTCGACATGTTGTATATCATGAAATACCTTCTTGCCAAAATCAGCCTGCTTTCTGAGTTCCATTGGTGCCCCTCCATTAACTGTTAGGAGATTGCATGCAAAGTTGTGAAGAATAAAATACTATTAGTTCTAAATAAAAATGATGACCAGCTGATTGGATGTTTCAACTATTGAGAATGGAGAATATAATTCCAAGATTCCTCTTGCAGGAAGAGCCTGGTGGTCAACGAGCACTCATATTTGATCAAGGAAACAGGATTTCTCAGGTGTGAAATTGTATTTTGTCTGACAGAAGCAAGAGCCCATAATAATACTCACACCAGTCCTGATAATCACAGTTCAATTATAGGGCATTAGCTGTGCCGATGTGGCTGATATCTGTGTGAAGGCATTGCATGATTCAACAGCAAGAAACAAAAGCTTTGATGTGAGTTGCATTCCGTTTGGGTTTGATTATCAGTTTTGGCTAAGTGAGATGGTCTTTTTACTCATGTCATATGCAGGTTTGTTACGAATATGTTGCCGAGCAAGGGAGGGAGCTCTACGAGCTGGTAAGGGACCAACTATGTCTTCTAGTTAATGTTGAAAATGAAACGCTTGATAATTCAATAAGAATCATCGTCCTCGTTTAAGCTGAACCAAATATTTATCTCTTGTCTGCAGGTGGCACATCTGCCCGACAAAGCGAACAACTATTTGACTCCTGCATTATCTGTTTTAGAAAAAAACACTTGACCGCAACACATTCACTAAGAAACATAGTGGATCGAGAGATTTTGGAAGAAAGCACAACGAAATAGAAGAAATCTCCTACGATGTCACATAAAACATAGTTTTGTTTTGTTTTGTTTTGTGTATTTTTTTTTCTATATATTGTGAAATTTGTGGTCCACGTTTGTCATACTGGACTCTTTGTGTTTTCCTTTTTGTATATTTAGGTGTAGATTAGATGTGTATGTACTGACTGCATATTGCAATACCACTAACAGAGGTAAGAGGTTGTCGAGAACTCGAATTGTGTTCAGTGAGAACTAAGAAGGCAAAAAATTCAGAATTTGTTTGGTATAAATATATCTCATAAAGTTTAATACCCTCTTTGTTCTCTTTGTATCGAAAAATTTTGGGAAGGATCTATAATTTATTTATATTTTTTATATAATACTATATATAGAAGTGAGAATAGGGGGAATGGGAATAAAGGAGGGGAATAATGAGATTGTATATAATAATCTCAGTGAAAGTTTAGATATTTTAAAATATCTTTAATTATTGATTAATTGATAATAGTTTGAATTTTTAATAATTGACAAATTAGATTTTTTTAATACTTTTTATTAATTGATTAAAAAATATATATATTATTATATTATTTAATAATATTATTTTAATATATTAGTATTATGAATGTGTTTGCACGTTAAAATTCATTATATTTTTTTTTTTAAATATAGATTTTTAAAATTTTTATAATATAATAAAAATGATAATAAATTATTGAATAAAAAATAAATATATTTATTAGGTGTTTTTTATTTTACTATAAATATTATCATGTGTATGTTGACAAAATGAATGATTATTGTTAAAAAAAACAAAATGGAATGAAAAAATAAAATTTTATAATTGAAATGATATGGAAAGTAAAAATAATCATAACTCAAGTAAAATAATATATTTAAGATTAAAAAGCAAAATAATAAGAAGAAAAGTCTTTGACATAAAATAATAAAAAATTCTATAGCGAAGAAAAATAAAATTATTATGGTGATTTTTTATAAGATTTCTAATTGAGTAATATTATAATTTATAAATTATTCATAATTAAGATGTTATTCTTACATATTATATTCAACTATTGGAAGTACAATAATAAATTTAAATAATAAGTATTAATTTTTTAATTCTTTTAATTGAATTAATTTTATTATTTTTTTAAATCGTATATTATAAAAGTTAACTAACATAGCTAAATTAATCATATATCAATTTATCATTTATTATTTAATCATTTTATTATTTTATTAATAGTTTTATTTGACCTATTTTTAAATTTTTTAAGTCATTTAAATTAATATAAAATAAATTTATATAATTTTCTATCAATTGAGTTGAAATATTTTGATATATACTCTGCGTTTCTTAATTAGATGTTAACTTTATTTGATAATTAATTTTTATTTTAGGGTTAAGATAAAAAATTGTCGATTTCTATTTCTATATTTCCTACTTTAATAAGTTTAATTGAATAGTATTAATCAAACTAATTAAAAATTATTTTATAATTTTAATCAACTAACAAAATTAAAATTTTTCTAATTAAGATCAAACTAAATTATCATTAATAATATAGTTAATCAATCAATAAAATACAAATAAAATTTGAAGTTCTTATACATGCAAAAAAATTATAATTTACTATTATATTATAATTTGAATATTGAAATTTTCATGGCTACCTTTTTTTCATCAAAATATTTAAAATTAAAAAATAAAAAATAAAAAATAAAAGATATTATCTTGATAAATATTAATTTTATAATTCAAATAGAATCTACACTTTATTAATAAAATATAAAATAAAAGGAAAAAAGAAAAGAGAAAATGGATGCAAAGCAAGTTGTCAATTTTATTTATAATTTTTAGCAACGGATAAAAATTATATTGGTAAATCATTTATAGAACATTTCCCAACCCTTGCCTATGGGAAAAAATGAAATCAATTAAGTTATTACTTTAGAAAGAGATAATTATTCTGTTGCTAACATGTTTGTAGAACCCACTCTTACTAAAATACCCTAAACATTTAAATTTAATCATAAATTACTAACCAATAATATTATGACACATGATATTTTTCTACGGTTTATTTGAAACTGAAAACTATTTTAATTTGCTCTAAAATCAATTGAAAACCATTAAATCAATTGAAGATCAAATTAAATCATTGAGTTGGACCAAATCAGTTCGAATTGAACCTAAATCTAGATATTTGTATGCTAACACTATTTTTTTCCCTTCTTTTCTTTTTGGTCGGGTTGTTTTTATTTTCCTAGTCTTTTTTTCTTTCTTTTCCTTGTCCTTTTCTTTCTTCTTCTCCTTTTCTTTTTCATTTACGTTGGCAGCAACTCAACCTCACCCATCTTACCTTTCTCTCTTCCTTCTCCCTCTCAGTCTCTTTCTCTCGCTATCTCTGACCTCCGGCAACAGCAGCGGCCGCGACGGCAGAAGCTCCTCCACCGCTCCATCTCTTTCCTCTCCGTGCCTCCCCGTGTGCGACAGACCAGCAGCGAGCTCAGCCACCAGCCACTGCTCCTCGCTACCCATCTGCGATCGAAGCCTTGCGCAGCACCTTGACGTCGCGCCGTTCTCTGCTCGTGTTTCCGGTGGACGCTGCGTCTCTGGCAGCGGTGGTTCTTCGATCTCAGTCAGTCCAGCAACTGGCTCCTTCTTTCTCTTCGATTCAGTCTCTCCGGCACTATTTTTGGACTTTGATTGTGATTTGGGTATTGAAATTAACTCCCATAAATTAATTAGTTAATTTCTAGTATTTTGTCGGTTGATTGGTTTATTGATGTGGTTTATTATTTAAGTAGAGAATTTTTATTAGTTAAAGATTAAATATGATATTTAAATGACTTTTGGGATTTGATAAAATAAATTGGCGAGGGATTTTGATTAATTAAGAATTAATTATGGGTATTGATATACTATAAGTGTTAAATTGTGAGAATTTATTTTGAACGGTACAAATAATCTAATTGCAGAAATTTTATAGCTAATATTAAAGGACTTTAGATAATTAGCGAATATTGAGTGTTAATTTGAGTATTTGGTTGAAAATTAATTGGCTAAATTTTAATATTTTTGTGTTTGATTTTGTTATTATGTGAGGTTGGTTAATTTTGGTTATGATTTATTAGTATGGAGTAATATGTTTTATGGTAGTTGATTTAATTAATTATGAGAACTGGTTAAAACAAATTGATGGAGGAATTTTAATTATTGGTGAATCTTGATAAATAATAAATTGATGGAGGATTTTGATTTTTTATGGATTAATTGTAGTTAGCATTAAAATCAATTAGATATATATTATGTTGAAGATTGATTTTATTATTAAGGATTAGTGGTGGTTGGAATAAATAAATTTATTGCAGAATTTAAATGGTATTTATTGAAGAATTTTAGCTGGTTAGGAAATATTGAGTATTGCTGTTATTATTTGGTTGAATAAAAATTGAAAAAGGTATTAGTAAATGATTTAATAAGTCTGAAGTAATTTTTTGTCAAGAAATAATTATTGAGATATACTGGCAGAATTTTAAATATTAAATATTTGTGGAATTTTAATTAATTAGAATAATTTGTTGATACCCAATTTGGTGGAATTAAGATAATTTTTTGTTGGAGAGCTTTGATAAATTAGGTGCATTTAAATCATTATTAAATATATTAAATTGAGGAGTTATAAATGGAATTGTTCTGAGGGAAATATAAAAAATGGATTTTTGGTAGAGATAATTAAATATATATATTGTGGATTAAAGGATAGATTGGTTGGTGCATTTTGATCTGAATTAAAGAGCAAAGTTTGATAATAAACATGAAGAAAATACATTATTAAAGAATTATAAATGCTTAATTTACCATCAAAAATATAAAGTTATTTTTGAAGATATTAGAATTAAGTAATTAAAAATGAAAATATATTTATGTGATTATTAAGAATTAAATAAAGTAAACAATTAATACGGTTGATTAGTATTTGGAAACTAAAAACTAATTAAGCAAAAGAAAGTTATTGGTGATATGCAGCAATTATTCTGAATTGAAGATTATACTATGTGAATTATATTAGTGGTGAATTATATTATTAATATAAGATATGATAAGTTGATGAAAATATTAAATTTGAGGTTAATCTGAAATGTTATAGTTTATTGAATTGAAAGATTTATTATAATTTATAAATTAAGAGTTAATTATAAATTATTATTTCAGTGGTTGAATATTTTAAATAATTAATTGCTTGATGCATGGGTTTTATAAGGAGTAATTATTAAATATATTGAGTTTTTTATTAAAAATAAATGTGAAGTTATATTTTGAGGGAAATTTTGTAAAACTTATGATAGGAGTTGGAAATTAAATAAATAGATAAAAAAATAAAAAATTAAATTAATTAAATTAATTCTTTAAATTTTTGAATTAGAGGAATTCATTTCTCTGACCATATTTTCTTTATTATATGTGTCTTTCTAGATCGAACGAGTTTTTTTATCGCTCCTCTAAATTAAAATTCAAAGTAGAATTGAATTATTCAGCTATCACTGTGAGTAATAATAAATAGTGCATATCATCATCTATATACACACGCATTTTATACACATTTCATACTCCTTATATTGCTTAAATATAATCAGTATTCATTTTTAAATTTCATTGTTATTTTATTATTGATATTATTCATCTTACAAATATAATACTTCAGTTCTACAATAATATATAATTTTAGCCTTTGATTATATTAATATATTGCATATGATATATTATATTGATTGATATGTTGGATTAATTATGATGTGATAATGATGTGCTTTATATCTGGACAAAAATTGGGATGACGTGGGTCACTATGAGTCAGTGGGCCACGTATAGAGGATTGACTATACATATATGAGAATGAAAAAAATAGGTCAAGGGCCAGTGGGTGAGTTTGTAACGCCACTTATCAATTTTCACATGTTGTGATTGTAGACAACTAAATTTTATTTAAGTTAATTTAATTATTAACTTAATTATTTAATTAGCCAATTAAATTATGGGTTAGTTAAATTAAATAATTTATTTTGATAACCGATCTAAATATTTAAGTGGTTTTTAAAATAAAATTATTAGATAAATATTATTTACTGCATAAATAAATAATATAGTAAAATTCAATAAAAATTAGTGAAGTGGACCAATTAAATTAAATCTTAGCTAATAAGTTAGACGTCTGCATAAGTCAAGTGATGCAACAATAGCCAATAAAAACTTGCCATGTGAACCAATCAAATTACATACTTGGTAAGAGACCCCCTCAAATCTCTATAAATAGGAGGCTTCTCTTCACATACAGGGACACACATAGACTCTTAGAGAAAAGGACAGAAAAGAAGTCTCAAAGCTTTATCGAACTCAAGACTGTAAAAGTTCTCTCTCAAGTCCAAAGAATTAAAATTCTATGTGAATTCAAGATCAAGTCTCCCCGACCCTTGAATCATCAAACATTCACTCTACATCAATTTAACATTAAGTTTTTTCGCCGTTGAATCATGTTCAAGATCAAGTCTTTCGACCCTTGAATCATGCTCCCAATAAAAAGAAGAATCAGAGGATAATCTTCGCTGTAATAGGAGATTTCGCACTAGAGATTGTTTCCGCTACTTACAAATTATATTTCTATTTTGTATTTTTGTCTCCTTAATTTCAGGAACAAATTTTAACTTACAGATTTTTGGCACGCCCAGTGGGACATCTCTACCTCTCATCTCTTTGCTTTGCAATTCTCGAAGTTTCAACAACTCAGTTAAAGGATTCGACGGCACCAAGAAATATCACTGTCGCCTCGAAGGCCGCACAAACTAGCGCTTCAAATGTTCTTAGTGTCGGATCCACTACTGATTCGAGTCCTGATGCAAATATCAAGATGAAGTTTGTCGCAGAAATTTATGCAAAAACGAATCATCTTCTTCAACAAACTGTTGTTGCCTCGCTAGTTTGGGTGGAGTCAGCTGAGAAAGGTGCTTTCCAAAAGTGGTCGACTGCTTCAGCAGCAAACTCTTCTGATGTCATGTTTATTATGATGACGAAAACTACATCAGCAGAAGAACTCGATGCTCTGAAGTTGCAACTAGAAGCTCTCGATCATGCTCTTCAAGAGAAAGACAGCCAAATTGCTTATCTCATGAACCCTAATTTTTAAATAAAGTATTATATTCTAAATATTGTGTGAATTAAGTAAATAAATAATAAAGGAGTATTTTACAAAATATGAAACCTATTTAAAACATTATTGAAATGCAAAAAAATAAGATTTATAAGGAATATAGGAGATCCTAAAACTATTAGATGTGTCATAATATAAATTCATATATACATAGATCTTAATATGAAAATTCAAGAATTTAAAGGAATAAAACTCTAAATTAAATAAGTTTAAGTAATAAAAATATGAAATGACCAAAAAGGGCACCTAGACTACTACTTAACCAAAGTGACTAAATAGGATAAAAGGAAAATTTTATTCTTATAAGTAATAGCTTAATATTTGCATAACACATTACATAATTCATCCTTCTAAATTATGAAAATAAGTATACTGAAAAAGTAATTATCTTTTCACCTGTTCATATTTTCATTTCAGATGTAACTTTTCCATTTTATTTTCTTTTCTCCATTAATTGCTAGAAGATAGCAAATAATTCAATCTCTATTTAATAAAAGGGAGACCTGTGTATTTAGGAAGAAATTATATTTTCATTGGTTCACACCTCCATTCAAACTTAATTTTTTCCCTTTCACATTTTTCTTTCAATCTAACAATTATTGGAAATCAATCATCATAAAATACCAAGTGACTCATCATCTAAATTAAGAAAAAGGAAAGACAAGTGTATTAAAGAAAATACCACAATTTCTTTATATCACTTCTTCATTTCAAACTTAGTGTTCCCATTTCATTTATTTCTCTATAAATACCCTACTTTCCTAAGATCATTTACCACAAAATATTAGAAATATATAAGTGTTCTAAGGAGGGATTAAGCCAACAAGTGATAGGAAGAAAGAGAAAATCATAAGGGAGCAAAGAAAGGTATGAAATCTAAAAATTCATCTTATATTTTAAATTATTTTCTAAGTCTTAATCTTTATTTTGATGAATTAAAGTTTATAATCTATCTTTATAACCTATTAAGTAACCATTCAATATATAGAAATTATTTTGGATAGAAAGTAATTAAACATGTAAAAGCTAGAAAAATTTTATTATTTTCCAAACCGTCTTAATGAGATTGCTTAAATTGAACTACTATGTTTTGTTCAAATAAATATGTAAATGAATTTCAAAAATTATGAAATTTTTCAAAAAGATAGACTAAGATGTTAGTAAGGTTGTGTTAAAAGGAAAAGTCTAAATAATGAAGGAAATTGAAAATATTAATAAAATGAAGGAGACTACTCAGTATTTTAAAGCTAAAAATTTTGGTTCAGTAATTAATTTATTTAAATAGGTTAATGAACTACAAAATACATGAAATTTAATATGGGAGTACGTTGAGATGTTAAGAACTACCTGATAAAATTTCAGAATAAATGGATGTGAGAAGAAATTAAATAAAGACATATTGCTCACGTGCAGAAAATTCTGTTTTTCATTAGATTTGCACTAAATTGAAAATATTAAAACATGAGTGAATTATCTATGAATATGAGTATATAGTAAATGAATATAAAGTTTAATATGTGTAATTTCTATCCTTAAAATCAGATTTTAAATTTAATGAATAAAAATATTAAGGAACCTTGAATGTCAATAAAGAACTGGAAGCAAACTAAAAGAGAAATATATGTTTAAATGTGAATATAGGTTGAGGATCATTACAGAATCATTTTGAAATTATAAGTGATCGAGAGGAATCAAACTCTCATTTTTTTAAGGTGAGTTAATAGTGTCTAACCTTTCCTTATTGTATTGGAACCTTTGTTCAAATACATACCATTGCTGGTATTGAAACTATTTATTTATTGCAATAGGGAAATTATGAATTCTGAAACCTATGTGGCCTGTATGCCTATTTTGTTTGCACTAACCCATTTGTTAGCCAATATGACAGAATCCCAGTCTTGATGGGGGCTATACCATCAGGCTATGTGCACATAGAAATTTGTGATAAAAGGGAGAAGTTACTGCCCTAATTGTGAAATGTGTGATAGGACTGGAATATACATAGTGATATGTTTTATTCAGTGATATATATGTGATTATCTATCATATTAGTGATATCTCATTTGTGACATTGATCCAAATATTGTGAATCCCTATTGATATTTCATTTGTGATATTGATCTGATTACTATGAAACCCTTTTGATATTTCATTTGTGATATTAATCCAATTATTATGAATCCTTTCATACGAATTTATTTCTGATGAGCTAATAATAGTACTACCATCCGATATTGCTATAAATGTTGAACCTTGAAATACTTTTCATTGTACACACTACCTATATGACACTATAGTCTGATTGAGTTGACGACTCATTTAAGCGTCTGTGGTTTCAGGTAGAGGTGATACTAGTCCGTCAGCTTCTTGATTCCTTTTTTCAACAAGAAGCCTATGATCAATGTAAATATTGTTGTTAAATTATATAATCTCTAGTTACTTGAGATAACCCATTAATTTATTTTTAAAAGAATTTTTATTTAAAATTTAATTGTAAATTTTCACCAATGAGAATTGGCCAAAAATAATATTTTATGCCGCGAACCGAATCGAAAACCGAATTTAAATAGTCTAACTCAGT
>CANUEX010051742.1:0-13086 GCA_948099535.1 Jatropha multifida
TTTCCCCCCTTATCCCTTATGTTGTTTCAGGAATTGGTGAATCAGTTGTATATATTTGGAGCTTTAGTTTTCTTTCTTTTGAAGTTATTTAAAGAAATATGTAAATGTATAAGATAGAATTATTTAGAATTCCTTGTAGTAATGCAGTAGTAGAAAATCCGCAGTTATGTTAAGATTTATGATTGTAATAATAATAATGTTAAGTGTATGTAAAATTTTATGGGAATGATTGAGTTGAATAAAATAAGGCCTTGTGATAGTTTGAATCACTAAAAAATATAATGGGCCAACTTTGTAGAATATTTTTATATAATTGTGGTGTTGAAATCTGAGATTAGGCTTACTACGAGTTTCGGGGGCCTTAAGCTTACTTAAATTCTAGTGCCGCTCCGGCCCATGTAAATGGGCAGTGACATTTAATTAATTTAGTCAAATTACACGGGCAATTTAATTATTCTCTCTTATTTTATTAGCTCTACGTAACCTTCCTGCTCCTTACCCACCCTGACCCTTCCATTAATTGCCCTTCTCTCGCCCCATCCAAACAGTGTTACTCTCTAACCCTAACGCGTTCCATAATCGCTTCTCCATTCCTCTTCACTTCCATCTTTCTCCACTGCCTTCTTAATCGTTTCTCCATTCACCTAAGCGAGCCATCGCCTATACAGTACCTGACGGATTTGCGTCCAGAAAAGCTCAAATCAACAAGCCAAAACCTTACCGTTGGAATAAGGTGCAAATTTAGTTCTGTTGCTTCTTATTGGCTATTCTTTACTTCTCTTCAATTCAATATATCTTATACTTTTATAATTTCTTGGTGTGAATCTAAATACCATCACATTCTTTTTGTTTGATTTTCTTCATCTGGAATGCCCACATTTGGAATTTTGTTCTCTATGCAATCTAATTTGTTGTTCTCCTGTAACCCGGTTTCCTTTCTTAAAATATGATTTTGGAGAAAGAGCGTTCCACCTTTTTGTCTGCTACATCCTCCTCCCGTGCATTGCAACAGTTCAAGGTATTTCCGCTTATTATATTAGGCTGCTCTTCAATATTCTCCGCGTTGAAATTCTTCCTGTCTGGGGCCTGTGGGTGTTGAATTAGGGCTTTCTTTTCTTCAGCGTCTCAATCTTTGGGTTAATTTGATTAGGAAGCTTTTGCTCGATTGGGTATACAGTTAAAACCACAATAGTCTTTAAGTGAGTTTCTCTTTCTTTTTAACTTCTTTTTGTGCGTCTCTTTTTAGCTTAATTTGATTAATCAGTTTGATTACTGTGGATTTCTTCATTCTGCTTACATTTTTGAGAAAATTTTTTTTCTTAATTAAACCATTTATATAGATTAGTTGTTTTGTTTTTCACTTTAGGCTTTCAGCTCTGATTATGTTTGTATTATAGACTTTCGCCAATTTGGTTCCGTTTGATTTTGTCAAGGAAAATAGATTAGTCAGTTAGTTATAAAAAATTTAGGTTTATTTAGCTTGGACTGGTTTGGTTCGGTTTTTACTGAACTGGTTGAATGCTCATCCCTATTCCTCACATAACTAGTTATTCATGTAAATGCTGTTTGTTTTAGATTTTTCTAACTACGTGTTATCACTTCTTTCCTTTCTTTTTGTGACACGGGGTTTATAACAGGGGAATCAATCCCCAATAGAAAGTTTAATCATAGAACAAGTGCCAAAACGTTGGCTAGTTAATTTTAACTATTTGACGAGTGTATTAAATTATAAATTATATTGATGAGTCATTGAGGTTTTCAAAGACTGGGTTTGGATGAGACTTGGATTGAAGATAAAGGATGAAACGGTGCTGATTCCTAATAATGTGCGCCAGAATACTGATTCTACATTGATGTTCTTTATTTTAACATTTTCTAGGCAAGGGAAGTATATGGGAGATTTTGTATGTCGTTTGAATGGAATGAGCTTTTCTTTTAACCGATGCTTCCACTTGGATGGCAGATAAAAAAAAGGAAGAGAATGCCTAAGGTAAAGACAAATCGTGTCAAGTACCCTGACGGCTGGGAATTGATTGAGCCTACTCTACGTGAACTACAAGCCAAAATGCGAGAAGGTTAGTGTTTTTTACAAAATAGTACTCAAAGGGAAATGCTACCCATAGTCGCTTTTAATGTTCTTTTTTAACACTCACCATTTGATTGGTCATTTCATCTCACAGTTTTAATAGACAACTGGTAACTTATTATAGCATATTATATCTGAAACTGGAAAAACAAAAGTGAAAAGAAAAAAAGGAAAAAAAAAACTAACAAAACAGTGACATGCAAATCTTATTTCATGAGAAGGATAAAAGAATGGATCAAATCCAAATAATGAATTTTAAGGCAATTTTGTATTGTGATCAAGTTCTAATCTTTATTATAAAGACTTAAGGTCAGAAAAAAAAGAAGATAAATCTATATTGTTAACTCTTTGTTCAATTAATGTTTTTTAGGAAATTCTGCTAATGGTGCAGTGTTAAATTGTTTTTTTTTCTTTTCGCGTCTTTTTTTTTAGAATTAATTGTTGTTCCAATTGTAATGTTATATTAGCCAGGTATTCGTTTTTATCTAAAGAGTTGGTAATTGGTTATAATAGGTTTTTGGTTGTCTATTAAAACTGTTTGATAAGGTGGACCAATTAAATGGTGAGTGTGGAAAGAGTGTGAAAAGCCACAGCAGCTAGTATTCTCCTAGGTAAACTTGTTATCCTTGTTATTTGCTGTGCCTTGTAAACCTGACAATGGTACATCCTGAATTGTTTGGGCAGCTGAGAATGACCCACATGATGGTAAGAGAAAATGTGAGGCTTTGTGGCCTATTTTTAAGATAGCACATCAAAAGAGCCGCTACATATTTGACCTTTATCATCGGAGAAAGGAAATATCCAAGGAATTGTATGAGTTCTGTTTAGATCAAGGCTATGCTGACCGCAATCTTATTGCGAAGTGGAAGAAGGTTAGTCTTACAACTTTGTCATTTGAAACTGCGATTCTAGAATATTTAGTACTTCGTTTTCCTTGTGCATGGGCATTCATATTGGGCATTTTTTTTATTATCTTTTGGTGAAATGAAAACAATATTGGAAACAAAGTTGAATGAGGTTGAAGTTGAAGGAAACAAATAATTTTGGAATTGTGGTTAATTGCAGAAAAGTAAGTTAAATAAATAGTTTAAGCATGAGGGAAGAAATTTGAGTTAAAAAACTGGAACTGGTTTGATAAAAATTGTGAGATCTGATACGATGATATGATTATTGCCTGTACTTTCGTGTTGGTGTTTGAATTGTAGCCAGGTTACGAACGTCTATGCTGCTTAAGATGCATGCAACCCCGTGATCACAACTTTGCAACCACATGCGTATGCCGAGTGCCTAAGAACCTGAGGGAAGAGAAGGTCATAGAGTGTGTACATTGCGGTTGCAGGGGCTGTGCAAGTGGAGATTGATTGATAGTCTTCTCTGCCCAGAATACAAGATAGGCCCAACTGCTTTGTTCTTGACTATGTTGTTGAACTCTTGATGTAAACTAAAGAATGACTTGGATGCTGTTACAGCCTGGCTTTTGCTAATTGCTACATGTTTAACTGTACAATTGAGTCTTACCAACAGACATTTTGTGGTATAATTTTAACTCTGTAAAGGATTAGTCGACCTATAAATTATCTGGTGCCTTTTGTTCTTGCTGCAGAAAGATGCTTATCGGGCTTATGTGATTGAGCAAATTTTTGCAGGACTATCAATAGGCAGCTTAAAGTGATTTGAACTTTATAAATTGGAGACCATATTTTTTATTTTTATAGGTTAAAAAAAAAAAGAATTCGTAAGGTTATATCAATTTTAGCTTGTTCTGTTTTGGGTAAAATACAGTGCTATGAGTTTTACTGGCAGTATGTTTTAGGGCCTGTTTGATTCGGTGGTTGTTGATCTTCGATAGTTGTTAATTAATTGATTATTGTTCGTATTTGATATAATTTAATTTTATTAATTTTAGTAGTAGTTGCATTTAAAATATAAGATGACTATTATAAATATAATTATTTTTATAAATTATGATGTGTAATATATATGCATAAATAAAAATGTTAATTAAAATTTTAAAATAATAGTTAAAATTCTTTTAAAATAATTATAAAAAAAATTATCATAAAAAATTAATTTAAAAAAAATTTTATTAACAATTTTTTATAAAATTAATAAAATTTAAAATCATATAAATACGAATTGTAGCTGATTCATATCATAAAACTCTAAAACACGATGAAATATATTTTATTGGAACAGATGAGCACTCTCCTATTGTCTGCCTTGAAATTGACAAGTTTATTAATAATATACTTGGTATGGTTATGGTCAACTGACAGGACAAAAGTTGATGTATCAGTGATTAATGCATGAAGCCGAAGTCTCCAGAATTTGGCACCTATCAGTGTCACAAGTCATTTTCGTTAATGAAACCTTTTGTTTTACTACTTTTCTAATACTGCTTTCCTTTTAAAAATATTTATATAATATAATTAATGTTATTTAATTTACTTTTGAGGCATGATAGTAGGTATTGAGGACATAGACAGATGACTAATACACATGCACTGTCCCAAACACTTGGAGTAGCTTCATTCTTTTCTTGTATTATCATTCCATCTAAATCTATTCTTTTTATTCAAAACATCAACAGCTAAATATATTAGTTTTTAAATAGTATTTAATCTATTAATTGTTTTTGCCTTATTAACTATTTTTTTATATTTTAAAATTTAATATTAAGAGAAATAATGTATTGTATTTATTAAATTTTTTTTCCTCCTCGTTGCTCTTAACTTTTTGTTCTTTCCAAAAATCAAGGAGAAGTTAAGTTCATCTTTCTCTCGTGCTCGCCTGAAATACTTTTCAACTTTTCCAATTGAAGTACTTTCAACTTCATTTTGCACTTATATGTTTAGACATTTATAATATCAAATAAACCAAAATATATTTAAAACGCATTCATTACTTTGAATCTGAAAATGATCATTCCCAACCTGACAATATATAGGTAAATTTCAAATCAAAGGTGCAAGCCACTAATGTGTTTATTGTAGGTATTCATTTTCTTTCTCTGTAACTAGGCACATCTCTTTTTAAAACTTTACACAAATTTGTATTTTATCAATAGCACCGATGCAATTCTAACAATAGAACTTAACTAATAAGAATATTAATGCAAATGTATAATATAACTTAAGATCATAACCCTAAGTTCATTAACCTGAAAGTATGGATAAAATCTTCCTCCGCAATGCAAATTTTTTTAAGGAATTATAAAATCATTGGGTTACACAAAAAAATTCTTCTTCTAATGATATAATTGCTTTAAAAACTTGGTGAAAATGACAGTTTACGGTTTTTCCTTTCTACTGAAAGAAAAAATTTACAACACGATTTTCTCATTATGGGCTACAATGTATAAAAATTTTGCCAATTGTTCCTCAACACTATTATAATTGTTATTTTTGAGCGATTTTTATCTTTTTAAAATATTAGCTAAAATTGTAAACACTTGTGGGGCTAATTGCAAGATATCACGAGAATTATTATTAATTTCTAATTCATTCATTTTTGCCTAACATTATGGTTATTATTATTACCACTAGAATCAAACAGTGGTCTCTCAACATCTCAATAAAGACTTGGTAAGAAAAAACAAATATCCAGCATATGCAATAAATGCTACAATTGCATTTTTATGAATATTTCTCATATTTTCTGAATATTTAACCCAAATATGAAAAATAATAAAATAATTCTATTGAAAATAATGTCAGCATCAATGCAAAATAATGGCAAATAATAATAATACTAATATCCTAATGACTTCATAACATTCATATAATAAATTAATAACTCAAAAATATTAACAATAATTGGGTAGTAATTATATTCTTTGGCAATAATAATTTGACGTAAGCTTCTATTATAAGCAAAGAAATATTATTTTTAAGTCAAGTATTAACTTAATGTTTTCTTCAAATTTGTAATTAAGCTAATAATTACATTAATGTCATCTCAAAAGTTTAGTCTATTTCATTATTCCCTTAACAATTTAATTAGTGTCCTTATTATTCTCTTAATACCTTTTAAATATTTTTATTTGCTCTTATTGAAATAAAATTATGGATCTATCTCTAATTAAACTCTATTTTGATAATTATATTCCACGATAGAGCATTTTGGGTCCAAAAGCAAACAAAAACTGGTGTAAAGCAATTATAGAATCTCCAGAATCCCATTTCCAATGAAGCACACAATTTGCAGAACGTATCAAACTACATAAAATGTGAAGTACTCCATAATTATTTCTTGAAAGTAAAATGATTGATATATTAATTTTACTATAATTTATCTATTTTTCTCCTTTTGCTAATGTATTAGTCCTTAGCTGTTTCAGAAGGATTTTTCCTGCACTTGCTTTGCTGGACGCTAGTCCGTTGGGTTTATACTAAATAGAATTAGTAAAAATCAAATAAATCGAAATCTTTTTAGATGAAAATTGAATTGAATTGAATTGATTATTAATCGAATCAATCTAATTGTATCAATTGGGTTTCGAACTATTTTTGGACGGGTCCAGAATTATTTTATAGCTTTAAGGAATTAAAAAAAAAAATTGAAAGAAACCAATGATAAAGAATTTACATGGTCCGTCCCTTTCAGAACCGTTGGGTCTGTGACCTTCATTAATCTTTAGCCCAAAAATATCTTTGCCCAACGGTCAAATATATGTCGCTATCACTTTGTGCTGTTTATGTCGACATCATCTTGTAAAAGTCAAGCCAACTATACCTTCAATTTTCTTGTCATTAAATGATATATGGAGTAGTAATATTCATTAGTTGGATAGATTGGCATAACATCATGGTAGTTGAAAGAGTTAGCCAATTTGATAGAGAACGTGTATCTTTTCGGTAAAATTAACTGTTTCGGTAATTGTAATCAATTTAATTTTTTCATGAAATGTTAAAAACTAAATGTTATATGAGTTAACTTTTCACAAAATGTTACTCTAATCTCTAAAAATTAGTCTAAACGTTATATTATCAAATAACTTTTTAAATATATCAAAATGCTAAAAGCTATTTAAAAATTATTGTTGAACACTGCTTAGTTCTTATATATATATTTAATGCATAAATTCACTCCTAAATTTTACAATTTAAATTATAAGATACTTTGTACTTTATTGATGATTTATCATGCACTTTTAACTTAACATTGCACATTTTCCACGTTCGTAGCAATAATTTTTAATGTTTTGGCATTTTATTTATAAAATATTGATGATTTGATTTGTAATTAGTATTTACCTTTTGAAATAATAATTTTTTATATTTTTCAATTATTTAATTAGTGTTTAATTTATCAAAATTTCTAAATTAAAATGATCAATAAAATAATTTTTCAAGTTAAAATGTTTAATTTGTATAATTTTATAAATTGAAATATTTAATATAATAAAGTGAAATTTCGGGATACCATAAAACTAAAGTAATAAAGTTGAAAAGTAAATATATATATTCAACTATTTTTTTCTCTCTAATAATTACGGAAGAGTCGGGATGGAAATAAGTTGGGTATGAATCGGGTATTAGATTATCCTCTCCGCCCCATGAAGCAATATATATTACCAGGTCGGGGCAGGATATGGGTTGGATTAGGTCAAGAAAGTTCAATTTTTTTTAAAGATCTAAATTTTATTTTCAAGTTTTATTATTGCATCCATTTAATTTGCATATGTATAGTTTTTGTTGTATTTGTAATAAATGTTCTTAATATTATACATTGATTTCAATAAAAAAAAATATATGATAAAATAGTGAAAATCAATGAAGTGAAATAAAAAATATATAATTGAATATACATAATGTCACAATCCGAAATTATAAGCCGAACTGGCATTAGGACCAAAGTAAATTTAGAGTCCCCGAATCCCATAATAAGTCTAAACTACAAAATCCAAAATAATACAACTATTTGTTAACAATAGTGAGCCCATAAAATTTAACATATATTGATCCAATAGCTATATAATCTCGGCATAGTATTAAACATCTAAAATAATATAAAGTTTGGATCCAATAAAAAAAATATGTCTCAACCATAACACGAGCTACTGATTATACATGCTCCTAAATAAATAGTTAAAACAATCATAATGTCATAAGTGAACATATTGATAATAGTACTTGATTAAATACTCAATCCTACAATTACGGAGTCTAAGACTATTCAAAGTAGAAAAACTCTAAAAGTGTCAACACATTAATTTTAAATAACCGTATAAATCAAGAAATTTACTTTTTTAGCTATGCGGATAAGGTTACAAAGCTTTAACCATCTTGGAGAGAACTCCTACTTTCCGAATGGTTGGGTGAGAAGAGGAGGGGTGAGTTTTACAACTAAGTAAATAATAATAAATAATGCATAATTTAAATAGTCAAACGAAATGACCGTACACTTTTCTATTTGAGCATTCATCAGCCATATAATATTAATCATAGCGCCCACAAGTAATAGCACTTACAATGCATCAAGTGATCATCAGTAGGTGAAATCATCTTAACCACTTTGAGGTTCCCTATGAAATAAGGCATGAAACGAAGACACTATGAAGAAGTACCGGGAGTTACGACAAGGCCATGCTCTCCTCAAACGTGTTTTAATATCAATCGTATAATCTCATGATCCTGTGACTTGCATCTTGTGATTTCTAACATTTATCGTTTATAATAAATTAACGTGTTAACATATAATAAATTATGTTAACATATAATAATAAATTACCGGGAGACACTATGAACGTGTTAACATATAATAATAAATTATTTAATTAAATAAAGAGACCTTTTAAAATAACTCTAAACAGAAAGTAAATTAAAATTCAGAATCCTTAATTGATACGGACTATTCGGACTCCAATAAAAATACTTTAAAAAAGGATTAATCACGATCAATTTCTCAAAAGTTCTAAGAGTTTAACAAGATGTAATCCCCTCTTGTATTGCAACAGATCTTGTGTTGGATCTGCAAGTTTCTTAATGAAGCCACTCATTCTGTCTTTCTCGAAAAAAAAATTATATTAAGTTTTTTATTTATATAAAAATTAAAAAAAAGCATAGTTAAATAAAAATTTAATGGAATCAAATTTGAGATGAATTGTATTTTATTTATTATGGACCCTAATTCACAACGGATATAATTTTTAATATGCATCCCACCTTATTTATTAAATGGAAAAGATAAAATCTGCCTATTAAAATCAGATTAGAACATACCAACAAGAATTGATCTGAATGCAAAAAATTTATATCTCTTGAGAAAATTTCTATTATAGTGGGAAGATGAGGGTGAATTCACTGAATTGATTTACATGCTCTGTCATATTCAATAATTTCCTTTTCATTGTAAATACATATCAGTCTGTAACTGAATTAATTACATGCTTTGTCATATTCAATTATTTACTATCATTTTTAAATATTTGTCAGTCTTAATTAGTCTCACAAACGGCAGAGACACGTGACAGAATGTCAAACTACAAGCTTCTGGAACATTAATGTTAAGCAAATTATTATTTTATTTTTTTTATTACCCCAAATATTTTCTATCTCTAATTTCAAAATTCAATTATATAGAGTATTGATTTTTATTTTTTTTTACAGTATTTTTAGAGGTTGAAGAAACATTTATAAGAAATTAGCTCGTGTAACATTTAGTTTTTAGCTTTTATGAAAAACTACTTGAACACCTAACAGATAAATGCTTTTAAAACAGCTAACAACTATGAAAAAGTAAATGGTACAGGAGAGACAAAAAAGAGAGGCTATATACTTAAATTCTATAAATAAAATTATGAATAGTATATTTGATTTCGAATCATGAAATAGTAATTTATTTTAATTTTATTAGTCTAATATTTTTTGAAGTAGGGAAAAAATAGATATATTATTAGGTCATAAATGCACTTGTTATGCTATTCGTCTGTGATAATGTTCTGATATGAGGTTATGGGTTAACACATTTCAACTAAAATTATTAACTCAATAAGTGTTGAGCTTATCCACATAATCTATTGATATTTATTTATTAATATATCGATTCCTAATTTTCAATTGAATTTATTTTTATTTGATAGACCAAAACTTGAAAATGCTAAACTTCCAAATTAATTTATTTTTAAGAGTGCTTCTCTTAAAATTGGGTTGTTGTCAAATGATTTCCGCATGGAATTCCTGATGGTTCCTTGTTATTATTATTCTATTAAACGGTGTTCTAAATTCAATTGCATGGGTATGTAAATAGTAATGATTAATATTAATATTTCCTCCGTAACAAAAATATAATCTATCTTTTCTTTTTAGTTTGTTATATATTTATTATATAATAAAATGATTAAATTATATCTTATTGAGATACGCTGAAAAATTGCAATGTTAAAATATGTTTTTTCACGTATCATGCGAAGCTTTTCATAAAAAATGCAATAACAAAAACTATATATGATATGACCTACATAAAAAATGCATACACACTATTAATATATTTTTCAATAGTGATAATAATTTTAGAATTAACTCATTTTGAAATAAGAAATTAAGTATTTTTATTTTATATTTATGATTTATTATAAATAATTATTTATTTATTTGAAATATTAATGTATTACTTATTTAGTATAGTATGTCCTAAACAAATGAATATCTTACCTTTTAAAAATTATGATATCCGTACATTTCTGTATCTTGTGTCTCATGTCCGTGCAACCTACCTCGTGGTATATAAGACTACTCCTTACACCACTCTAATCATCCAAGATTTTTTTTTATTACTAATAAAAATGAAGTGTTTTCTTTTTAATTTGCTTTTGTGTCATTGAAATAAGAAATAAAGTATTTTTTATTTTACCGTTATGATTTATTATAAATGATTGTTTATTTATTTGAAATATTAATATATACTAATTTAGAGTACTATGTCATAAGTAATTTTGATAGGTTATATTTTTATAGTATTTTTAGCTTAGTTTTTATTAGAAATTTTAATATTTTTAAATTAGTTTTTCACTTAGATTTATTTATATTTTTAATAAGTTCCCGTGATTCTTGATAAGCTTGATTTGGAGGGTTTTTAGCAAAAAAATAGCCAAAAATCGCATCGAAGAAGGTTGGGGCTGAAATTGAAAATCTAAGAGCTCAACATGGCCAAGTCAGGGGAGTACACAGACATGTCATGCAGTGCCACGGCCGTGGCACCTATTGGAAAATCAAACTGGCCGAATTTAATTACTCAACTCGTGTAAATTTAAGACATGGGCGTGGCCTTTGCATGAGCTGCATGGAAATACTAAAATGATTCATCTCAAACATTGCTCAAGCCCAACCTGATGAAAGAAGACTCCTAAACAGAAAAAGAATTCAATTCAAATCAATTTTTTACTCGGATTCAAAGACACCCTATAAAGTCTATATAAAGAGAGATCACAACACCATATGGGGCTATATTGATTCATTCATCGACTTTCATTGAATTCTAGATCTAAAATCTAGATTCTATTCTTTTCTTAGTTTTTCTCTCTTTGTAAGAATTCAAGCAAACAAGTTGTGTATAGAATCAAGGGAGCCGTCTATGCTATTGTTTGACTTAGTTTTTATCTCTAAACTCTCAATCTTGTTTTTAGTTCATATTATTTATGGAATTATTTTTAGATTTTATTGAGTTTTATTTAATTACTATGTCGAACTAAATCTCCTACTAGGGATTTGATGTAGCTTAACTTTTACCCCAATATATGATATTAAATTTGTTTTTCTTTGTTCAAGTTATAATTTATTACTGAATTTAATGCTTCCAGGTAGAGTTTCTACCCTGGATTGATTTATTTCATTAATCGCTATCGGAAGAAGGGTTTTTGATAAGAAAATGATAATAAATTACATGAGAATAATAACTTGATGCGGAAGCTATATGGTTTGACTCATGGGGGTTTTCATAATTTAACGATCTTAGGTTATGAATTATTGAACAAACCATAAAAATTAATGATTTAATTTATGTTTAGTTGCACTATTGAGAGATAGGTAATTAATGGGATTAAAATAGCTAACAATACATCGGGAGAGCTTGTTAGTGACTTTAGGGTTGTTTCCCCTACTTGAACAATTAAAATTGATTAATAAAGTAATAAAATAAATTGGCTAGAGTTAAGTGAAATCAATATCCCTAATAGCTTTTAAACTTTGATTTTTTTTCATCAATTAGTCTTATTTGAATTCTTTTCTACTATTTTATTTTATTTTACTTACTTTTACAAATATCCTCTTTCATTATCGTTTAAATAATAATAGATTAAAATAATTTTAGTACTTGGTATACAATCTTCGTGGGACGATACTCTACTCACTCTTTATTACTTGTTGCAATTTTGTGCACTTGCGAAAGCTGCGGTCAATAACAAGTCTTAAATACACTTTAAAATATTCAAATCAATAAATATAAATAAAATACTGAAGTCGTATTAATTAAATTATAACATTTCAAAAATCATATAGAGGTTCGAAAATACAAATGTATCTTCGTTTCCTTATAGCAAATTAAAATTTCATTCTTAGTTACGGCTCACACTAATACAGAATGAACATAAGCAGATTCGATTATGACCTGTGAAAGCGCCACCCCTATCACACAATCGTGGCCTGTGAAAGCGCCACCCCCATCACATAATCGTGGCCTGTGGAAACGCCACCCCCATCACATAATAAGCGCGTCCACCTATTTGTAGGGGCTGATAATCTTAGAATATGATCATAGCTCCATATAACAGAATAGGCTGATAACTCGAAGCATGCTCTCATATTGAAATTAATCTCATCATACTACATTTCAATCATGTATAGTAGAGCCCAAAATAAATTCATTCTTTCACAAATGATCTTATTACTTATTCACAATTCTTAATCAAAACACTTTATCACTTAATACTCATCATTTCAAAATTTCTCAACTTACAACTTACAAAAACCACCACATTCTCCTTTCTCTCACACTTAAAAAAT